>CAUYON010023735.1:0-23989 GCA_963573935.1 Arctocebus calabarensis
GTTGATGTGCATTCCTCGACCTTGTCTCTTGACTCAGCTCCAAACTGTTGGCTTTCTTGCTAAATTTCTGTCCTTTAACTCTCCTTCTGGACAGGAGTGTCTGCAGAAAGCTGGCTACAGACCGCCATCTTGGCTCCTCCCCCCTACACATCCTTTTTTTAGAGCAGCCTGCCCAGCCCCCTCAGCTTTTGATTAAATCCCAGAAAGAAGCATCGTTCCTTGGTTGACAGTAAACTGTCCATGCATCATTGTTCCAGGTTCTGTATAAAACCAGTGCTAAGGTGTTCTATAGCATAATATTTGCAGACTAAAGAAGAATGGCATTTCCAGAATAAAGACCGCCAGCCCTGTGGTAGGATTAGCTCTCTGGAAACTCACTTCACTTGGAAATGACTATTTTTCCAGTTGTCCCATCACCTGCTTTGTATGAAAAAAAGAAAAAAAGAAAGAAAGGAAGGAAGGAAGGAAGGAAGGAAGGAAGGAAGGAAGGAAGGAAGGAAGGAAGGAAGGAAGGAAATGAAGAAAGAAGGAATTTTATTTATTGGTGATGGTGGGGCAGGAATCTACAGATTCACTTGAAAGTGTTCCATAGGACACATATGTAGCAAACCAACCAGAAAACTGAAGAAAGAGGAAGAGGCTCTGCTCTTTAACACAACATCTTGTGATGTCCATAGAGAAAGAAGGCAAGGTCCTGGGTCTCCCTAATTCTCGGCACACTAGCTTCTGTCTTCCAAAAACATCTCTGAGAATCTCCACTGTAAAGCTAGACTTTATAGAGTGTCAAAGGCTCTGACCTCAAAAAGTAAACACAATCAAAGACAACTAACAATTGAAGAGTTACTAGTGAATGATAATAGTAAACTACTGTAGATATCAAAAGGCAGAATAGTATTGAAAACAGATTGCAACTCCAGAACAATAGAACTTTGATTGTTCTCTGTGCCACATAACGTATGCATGAATCTGAGTGAGTGTCCACATACACGAATATATATCACATGCATACAAATATGTATATATACGTGTAGATGTATATATACGTATGTACACATATGTGTACACACACAAACTTAGTTTCCTTCACAAGAAGATAAACTGTTTCTATTAATGCGTGAGGATGCATTGACGAGGGAGGACATTCCTAAGGGCATTTAGCTAACAATTCAGTCATGAGAAATTCCCAGACCCTCCTTTGTCAGACTTTAAAGCACAGGCTTTTAATTCCTATAATACTGCCTTCTAATAGTAGAGCAAATGTAACAGAGATTTAAGGGGGGAATTCACTAGGGGCTGCAATGATGTGTGGAAATCAAGAGATTAGATTGGACAAGTCCTTACAGAATGGGGAGGTTCAAGACAGAAAAGTAGCAATGCCTGGCATTATGGTACATTAAATAGCACTAACAACGTGCACAGACAATTGGGGAGGAAAATGGGAAGATTTTGATTAGAGAATGACTATAGGGTTGAAATTTCATCTTGAGAATACTGGGGAGTCACATAATATTCTTAACTAAGACACATGGCACAATATCTTCTCTAATAAGACATCATCTCCTGGAGGATTCTTTAAAATGTGGCCATCTATTGTGGTCATGTTAAAAACAAACACATAGAAAGAGAGCCTTTGTATTTTAGAAACATATATCCAGACATGCAGCACTTAATGATGAGAATATATTCTGGGAGATGTGTGTTCAGTGATTTTTGCTTCTGTGAACATGAAGGAGTGCACTCACACAAATCTGGACCGTACAGCCTGTTGCAAACCTAGGCTGTATGGGAGAGCCTACTGCTCCTAGCCCGCAATCAGTATGGGATACTACTGGACTGAAGAGTGTGGGCAATCACAACACAGTGATAAGCAGTTGTGTATCTAAGCATAGCTAAACATAGAAAAAGTACAAAAAAATAAGATATAATAGATTAAAAATGAGTGCACCTGTTGTATAGGACACTTAGCTCATGAATGCAGCTTGCAGGGCTGAAATTTGCTCTAGTTGAGTCAGGGAGCATAAGTAATGTGAAGGTCTCAGCCTGTACACTACCATAGATTTTATTAACATAGTACACTTAGGATACAATAAATTTATAACAAGTATCGTTTATCCAATAATGAATAGCCTTAACTTATTATACTGTTTTTACTTTATAAAATTTTTAATTTTTTTAACTTTTGACTCCACTCCTTTGTAATAACACTTAGCTTAAAACACAATTATATCATACATCTCTACAAAAATATTTTCTTTCTTTGTCATTATTCTATGAGCTTTATTTCCACTTTTACTTCTTTGTTTTTACTTTTTCGATTTTTGGTAAAAACTGACACAAATAACATACACCATTATAAATCTCCACTGGGTCAGGAACTTCGATATCACCATTCTCACCTCCACATCTCGTTTCACTGGAAGGTCTTCAGGGGCAATAACATGCATTCAGCTGTCATTTCCTATGACAATGATGACTTCTTCTGGAATACTTCCTGAGGGAACTGCCTAATGCTGTTTTACAGACACCTTTTTTTAATATATGTAAGGGTGAACTCTAAAATTATGATAAAAAAACTATAGTATAGTAAATTTATAAGCCAGTTACATATTATTATAATTATCAAGAATTATGTACTGTATATAACTGTAAGTGCCAAACTTTTATATGACTGACAGTATACTTAGTTTGTTTACATCAGCATCACTACAAACACACTGCTACAGTGTCACTAGGTTATATGACATTTTCGGATCCATTGTATCTTATGCAGTCTGTCCTTGCCTGAAATGTCATTATGTGGTACAAAATTATTTAAGGATGAAATTGGACAGTGTTTGGTGTCTTCTTTAATAAATCCACTGTGTGTGTTTGAGAAGGAAGGGGCAGTGAAAATAAACTTGGCCACTTGCTAGAAATTGTTAAAACTGATTCACTAGGACATGGAGCTTTACTATTCATGTAGTTTTAAAAATTTCCATAAAAATACGTTGAATAAGAATGATTAGTAATTCAAAGTCTAATTTAAATGATGAGTTTAAAATAAGATAGAAAATAATCTGAGAATTTTTTATCATTAGTATAAAATGAAATATCAATGAATTTTTAAAAACGTGAGCATGAGGAGATGAATGTATAAATTGTACTCCATTAGATTTTAATTTAATCTGATCATAGGAATACCTTCCACACCTATAGTCCTTTGCTACAGAGCATTTCACATGCATTATTTCATGTGATCTTCAGGGGATTCCAAAGAGCAGCTCAGCCACTAACATGAAGTTTGTCCCACCTGACATATAGTAAGAAAATTATGGAAGAGATTTTGAAATCATTTACTCTGATTTCTGAATTTCTCATAGCTGTTGAAAGTTTAGCACAAATGAAAAATAATGATAAAATTAGGGTGATTCTCCTTGCTGTCAAAGAATGTAAAAAGACTGGAATATATTAGCAAATGCCTGTAAATAATGACCCCAGCTACAACTTTGTACTCAGAAGTTCCCAAAGAAATTTTCGATGGGTGAACCATGATCATACACACTTAGAAGAGTCATCTACGGGGTGCAACATTCAGCTCCATTTGAAAATTTTCATACATCTGCATTAGATATTTTTTTAAGCACCTCCCAGGTGTAAATTTTAATCTTTCTCCGATAATTTAAAAAACTTTATGCTTTTCTTTATTTCCTCACTTTGCCCATTTTGGTTGTGCAAGGGGAGAATGCTGAGAAGTGAGGCAGGTGCCATTCGGCTTGGTACGAATAGAAAGTCTGGGAATTATGAATTGGAAAATGTATCTTTACCTTACAAATTTTCTGCTCATTTAGCCCCCTCTCTCCTTTCTCTTTACAGACCCATTAACCTATATGTGCTCAGAGCTAATAAGAGGTAGTGTTACATAACACACTGGAAGGGCAAGGATTTCAATTCTTTAAACCCAATCTTAACTCCAGCAATTGCATCCTTAGGAAAGTGTCTCTGATTTTTTCTGATTTTATATGAAGATAAAGCTAATAGCTATTTTGCCCACTTCATATGAAATATTATTTGGTCAAATTCCTTTGAACTGATTGATGTGAGTTATCACCTCAAGGTTTGGCATGTGAACAGCTAGTGTATATCTAAAAGAATCAAACAAATGATGCCCAAATGCTACAGCTGGAAGACGATGTTTGATATTCCAGGCCAAGATAACCTTCATTCATTCTTCCATATGTTTCAACCTGCTTTGCCCAGTTATAAGGCCGACAGGCTAGGAAGGCTTCAGTGAGACGGGAAGTCAAAATTAAAAGAGAGTTCATTAAGCTGTCCTATTGGCAAACCTGCTGACCTCTTTTCATGCATTGCCAACCATTATTCTAGTATTTTAGAGGTTTGGCCATTAGGTCATAAAATGCTTTGAGCTCCATTTTCCTTCCCTATAAAAACAGTGTGACACTGATGACTAGTGGGCTGTTATATTTATGTCAGCATGAATAATGCAGTAAAAGTAATAACAATCATATAATAATCATATTTTATATGATAGTTACTTACCATGGTATAATTAATGTATCCTATCTTCATTATTTAATATGAGCCTCCTGCCTTGTTTCATGTAGACAGCTGTTTATGTGGGGGCCCAGATGCTGACAGTATCATCTCTGCCATAACTGAAGAGAGAAGAAAGGAAGCCACTCAGCTAATGCTAAGTATGTTTATAATATTATCTTTTCTTCCTGCAATTGATTTCTAGAACTCTGCACTTTTTAATAGGGCTGGCCACAAGGCTGGTCATAGATTCTGCATCTGATAATTGATAACCCATGATGAATGTGTTATGTGCCAGGTGTATCTTCACATCACTCATGGGGTGTGGACTGATATTTCAATTTTACTCAGGGTTGGGGAATGACTTGCCCCAAGACCCAAAGCCAGGCTCTTTCCACACCTCACCCTTTCCCTCGATCATGTAAGTACTTTGGTAGAAGGCCAGGAGAGAGAAACTGGCTTGATAACCGATTGGGCTAAGTAACATGGTTTCTCCTTATACTTGCAACCTTGAAATAATTGTCGAATTTGTTTTAAAAAATTCATTTTCTGATGATAATAATAATCTCAAAAAGACATGGAAACATTGAAAGGATTATTTAACATAGCAGAGTGGCTATCAGGAATTTCATCACGGAATTCTCAGAGATTCTCAGAGTGTCCTTTGTCCTCACCTCCACATGGAGTTTTGCACCTGGTGGGTACTTTGTCATCCCTGCTGATACAGGGTTCATCTCTCTTTTGCAAATGGTGACCCACTGCACCGATGGACTCCACCTCAATTCATCCCGCCCCACGTGCTGCCTCCCACGCATCGTATGGATGACTGCACGAGTAAGCTGACCTACTGATATAATGGGCCTGCTAAGATTGTGGTGGAGGAAAAACTTGGATTTTTTGTTTTAGGAACTCCTTTCTGTTTCCATTTTTGATGAAGCTCTGGCATAGGATATCAAAAAGGATGTTTCTTCCTTGGCAGCAGATCAGTACGGTGGTTGCTAATGAGGTCAGCACAGTGAGTTTGCTCTCTGTAGAAATATGTAGCAAGTCTTACACTGCTCTTCAAGGGAAATTATTGTCCAAACCCGTACTCTTTTATCCTTATTTGTGAGATGTGTGGAATGATACAGCTCTCTTAGCAAGGCTGAGATTGCTAAGCATTTTAGGGGTGAATCCCAGTTGATGGAGAGAAGGTATTAGGCTGACTGGGCCAGGGGCTTAGACAGAACAACTAACTAGTAAATGAGAACAATTCAAACCCAGGGGGATTTGTTAAACCATAGTGCTTTTTGGCCCTTCATCTGCTCTCAAAGTGTCTGCCTCCTGTGTCTACATGAATGTGCTCACAGCAGGGAGTAGGGGCAATGACAAAGTAGGCAGTGTGAAGTGAGTGGTAGACCCCAAACACATTACTAAGGATGTCTTCTCTTCCAGTAGAAGGCCAGTCAGTTGATTCCATGGTCATTTAAGGCCTCAAAATTAGCAAAGGCTGTTGAGTCGTGTTGTGAATATTAAAACCGCTGGTCCAGGTCCTTCTTGATTCAGGGACAAGCCAAATATGAGATTTTTGATTTTGGTTTAGTTCTGAAATGTTTGCTGTGTCTGATAGGAACTGAGAGATTCTATATTCATTTAGTTAGCAAACATTATTATGCATATTTAAAGTGCTAGGCACATGGTCTTGGAAGCAGGGATACTAAGATGGATAAAAGATCATTCCTAACCTCAGTGCACTTACAATCTATGGAAAGCAGATGCAAAATGGTGGGGTAGGTAGAGATGGACCAGATGTCTTTGTGGAACAGCCATCATTATTCTTTTTCTGATCTTTCTGTTATAAAATTTATCATAATTGGAACTTAAACATTCATTTGATGGTTTACTTTTTAATGATCTTTCTCCCATTAGACCATAATGGAAACAAGTGAAGAGATTTCTGTTTATCACTCCTTATCCTCTTGTGTAAAGTGGAAGGTCAATAAATATGTGTTGAAAAAGTGAATAAATGGATGAACATGGACCATGAAGTGAGCCTTCCCAACTGAGTATTTCCAGGAGGAGATTAGAGCTTATTAGATGGAGGAAATTCTAGAAAGGGAACCAGTGTCATCAGGGATGTGGTGGTGAAAGACTTCTAGATAAAGGCCACAACCTACAAATCACTTGGTGCTATTCAAATAAAAAGGTTGAGGCCATTCACAACTGTTGGTAAGGCTGGAAGTGAAGAGTCTGCAACCGTCAAAAACCATAGCATCAGTTTCCCATGGCCACTGTGACAAATCTGCACAAATATGGTGACTAAAACATCATACATGTCTTCTCTCACAGATTCCATTTGTCAGGGATCCAGGCACATCTTAGTTGGCACCTTGGCTTATAGTCCCAGATGCCTACAATCAAAGTGTCAGCTAGGACTGGTGTCCCATCTGTATCCATGTGTCATCTTCCAAGCTTACATGGCTGTTGGCAGAATTTACTTCCTGTCAGCTGTGAAATCCATGGTGGCTTGCTTCTGAAGGGCTAGCAGGACTTTCTCTTATAAGAAAGGGCCAGCTCTTTTTGAGGACTTTAATCTGATTAAGTTGGGTCCATTCAGTACCATCTCCATGGGCATACAGCATAACCTAATTATGGGAGTGACATACATCATAGTCACAGGAAAGGGAATTACAAAGCCTAAGTACACCACGGATCATAAATTTGGGGCCCATCTCATAAGTATGCCTACCACATCATGTAACATGGTACATGTATTATATTGTACAGGGAACTTGGCATGTCTCCTAAATAATAAGAAGCCATTGAAAGGTTAGGAGAATTGGAGTAATGAGGGTACATTGTTTTCTTTATGAATCACCCTGGAAGCTTTGTTCATGATGCATTTTAGAAGATCAAGGCTGTAACAAGATATTATACTTTAAGAAGGGAACTAACTGAAAGATGATGCTGGGGAAGTGAAAATAAATGCTATCCCTGACTGCCTGTTGTTCAGGTCCAAAACCTATGCCTCTTCATTATTTCTCTATTTTCCTAACATTCCATACTAAGTTAGTTAGCAAGTTCTGTCAAGTATAACTCCCTAATGTCACAACTGCATAAATGATCACGTGAGACACGATTGACAGTACACGCTGCAAGAGGTCAGGCTAACCATAGCTGCAGGATAGCACTGAGCACGTCTCACAGAGTCCTTTAATTGAGAAAATACACTCCGGTGAACTTTAATAAAGTTCTTAAAAGCCAGAGATACTGTGATTCAATGGACAGGGAATTACCCATTGCTTTCCCATAATCTCCCTCTTGTGTTTGCTAAAGGCTTCACTTACCCCCGAATATTTTTTCCCCTTTGGTGCATGGCCCAGTTCAGGTCCTGCCAACTATGCCAGATGTCCCAACTGCATAAATGAGCAGGTGGGACATGGATTGATGGTTCACGCTGAAAGAGGTGAGGCTAATCATAGGTGTAGGATAGCAGTGAGTACTTCTCACAGGGTCCTTTTATTGAGAAGACACATAATGGAAATACAAAATGCAGAAAGATTACTAAGCAAAGACATGCAGGGGCTGCATACTCAGGGAAATGATCTCATGGGTGCCAAGAGAGTATGTACTCAAGGAAATGATCTTCAAGAGTGGAAAGGGAAAGGATCTCCAAAAATACTACATGCAATTTTTCTCCACTAATCCTTCAAGAACTGCCATAAAATGCTTAATATTTAACATTAGCCTTACTACTACAGGACTGAATTCACTCCTCCAAGATTACTGAGTTACTTGGTGGCTTGCCTTCCAAGTCACAAGAGATTTCCAGGTTTGCGAGGAGAATGTCCTATTCTCAGTATTTCCTTAGATGAGTTATGATATTGGTGGCTATTGTAGTAAGTATGATGTTTAATCCTCTATATCTAATATTGGAGAATATGTAACTACTCTTCACAGCTGTTACCGACCCCAAACCACCAACAACTCTATAGTTCATTCTACAAATATTAAAAAATACAATTTATATTTAAGTTATTATCTTCCTCAGACCCCTAAATGACTTTCTATTGCATTTAAGGTAATTCAAAACTCCTTATCACAGCATAGTGGGTTCTCTTTTCATAATGTGAGACTCTGAACCAGAATCCCACTATGATCCAGCCAAAGGCCCTTTGCTTTGCCTTAAATAGCTAGACTAGTGTCACCACCGCAGGGTCTTTGCACCTGCTACTCTTCCAGCTTGGATTGCTCTTCCTCCAGATATTTTTTGCCTGGCTCCTTTGTGTCATCTAATCCTCAGCTTAAATGTAACTTTATGGAGAGAATAAGAAAGTCATTATCTAATCATAATACTTTATTTCATCATCTTCATAAATTATCTATATGCGCACTCGTCTTGTTCATTGTTTTATTATTTGCCTCCTCCATTAGAAGGAAGTTTCATGAGAACATTCCCCTTTTCACTCCAGCATCTCTAATGTGTGAATCTCTGGCTGATACATATGAAATTGTTTCACAGATATTTATTGTATAAATCTATGCATTTAAGGAAAATGCAAAATTATTTACACGTGATTATTTATTGCGATTGGCAATGGAAATGAAATGTAAAAGTCTCTTCTTAGCCTTTTCATTTGGGTACTGAGATAAAAAGCAGTAGGAAAGAAGTGGGTTTTTTGACAAATAAGGGGAGCCCATAATGGAAACAGATGATGTTGAGACATAGTTACAAGAATACCTTGCGAAGAGTTTTATGAAGTTCTAAGACACAAATTCAGCAGCACTATTTTATGATGCAAAGTGATGGAACTAAACATGCCTATTGTTCTCAGTGCAAAGAACCTGCTTGGATCATTAGGGAGAGGGGATTGTTTGTCATCTTTGCAGTCAAACTAAAGGCTGGGCAAACACCAAGTATTTCAAATAGTAGTTATTTAGTTAACGAAACACCACCTGTAGCTATTCTGAGCGCCCTGAGTAGGGTAGGATCTGGCATTAGAGAGCCACACCTCTGCCCGTAAGTAAAAACACCTGTAAACGATTCTAATGGTTTTAACAAAAGACTGATTCTTGTTCTCAGGGTGAGTAGATATTTTATTTGAAATTGTCACGCCTGGCATGTTTTGCTCCAAACGTTTTTCTTGCCTTTTTTTGAAAGGTCATGTTTATTTAAAGGTAAATTTAATCTGTCTGTGCCTGATGCCTTTCCATTTAGCTCAGTCAAATGTTTTTTTTCCTGAATTACGTGCTGATCAAGCAGTGTCAAAATTGCTTGTCAGAAGTGAAAGTCACACTTCTCAGTGAAAATCTCCTAACCCTACCAAAAAGCATGAATTCAGTTTAAGATGTCCCACCCCAGGGAGCCTGCTCCAGGTTGTAAGCTTAGGAGAAAAGAAAGAGTTTCATATGTCCTTTTACAAATACCTTAAGGCCAGCACCAAAAATGAGACAGCACCCGAGAATGGTGAACTCTGTGTGGGTTGGCAGGTCTCCCTTCCCCTGGTCACCCTGCGTGCAGCAATAAGCAAGGCCCTTCCTCAGGGAGGGCCACTGACATAGTGACTTCCTGGAGTGCTGAGAGAGACAAAGTGAAAAGAAAAAAGAGAAAATTTTAGTGGAAGGTGTGGGTCAGATCTTGGGCAGCTCCATGCCCCCTTCTAGAATCCACTCAAAGCACATTCCAGGGAATCTTAAACGTAGAAGATGAGGCTACCCAGGTTCTGGTTTAAACAGAAACCAAGATTGTAGAGTTGTATGCATGTAATTTGCCTGTCTTTATTTTTATTTTCCATCTTGACTCCTTAATAATCATGACTTTCAGGGAAAAAAAGTGATTAGCTCCTCAGCACCCTCCCTGACGTCAGTGGAGCCTGGAAGTGTTCATGCTCTTTAGGGCAGTGGGATCTGAAAGGTATGCATGTGGTAGCTTGAGCAAAAGGGGATGCAAGCTGTGCTGGGTGGCTCTTCCTCAAGTCTGGCAGATTCTTTTCCCGATGTGCAGCTCTGTGCTTGGGTGACCCAGCACATCTTCCTGGCCTTTGCTTCCTTTCTTCCCAATCTCCCAGTATCTGGATGAATTCACAGCATCATGCATAAACACTCTCTCCTTTCCTTCACTTGCTAATGCTTTCCCCTGTAGAAGAATTTCTGTACCAATTGATATGAAATAGCATAGGCATGAATTAATAGGCCAGGCAGACACCTTACAGGTCATTTTGCTCATTGTCATCAACTTACATTTATTTGTAAAAACCTATTTTACATATAAATTAGAAAGAATTAATGTTGTCCTCTTCATAGTTTCATACCTTCCTTGGATTTCTATATATGTTGTAAAGTAGGAAAGATAAAGCTAAGTTTTGGCTAGTGCTGGACATGAGAACTGAACAGAAGGCTTCAGCTTCCAGTGAGCTGTGTCACACATGTGAACAGTATCAGTTCTGGCTCCACAGAATGAGCTAGAAACTCTCCATATTAATCCAGCAACTCCTTGGGAGGAGCCAGGGTGTCCTGGCTGCCAGGGCTCAGTTCTGTTCACTCAGTTAGCAACTATTACAGGCATGAAATTGTGTTTGCTCAATACACATTAGCAAGTGCCCACAAAATTAAACCACATTTGTATGGGATTAACTTCTCTCAACCTTCCAATCATCTAGCTCCCCACTTCTGACTGCATATTTACCAGTTAATTAAATGGGCCTTCCTCTGTGCTGTTCACAATACTTAAAAGAAAATCCCCACTTCCCTCTCCTCTCGTATAGGCATAAAACTGACATGACCCTGTCCACATGCTGCCCCATGAGGTCTTCACTCCCATGAGAACCAAGGAAACATTAGTTTCTCTACTCTTGCCTTGGAAGGAAGCCTTCTGAGTCCCCTGGCCTCACTGTAAATTGTTCTACTCCATAGACAGCCAAAGCTAAGCTGTTACCATTAATAAAATGTTCTCAATGTCCAATAATAATGAAATGAAAGTCAAGACCTAAAGATAAGTTATACAGGGTAGATAAATGTGGAGAATCAGACCCATCCACAGTCCACCATTATGTGTCAAAAACAACTAACCCCAATGTTTGGAATTCCCTGAGAATGTCTACTGTCAGGTCCAGAACAACTTCCCAGGAAACTGAAAGAAAAAAAAAAGAACACTACTTTCACTCTGCCCTAATGCCTTCTTTTTTTTTTTTTTTTTTGCAGTTTTTGGCCAGGGCTGGATTTGAATCTGCCACCTCCGGCATATGGGGCTGGCACTCTACTCCTTTGAGCCACAGGCACCACCCTACCCTAATGGCCTCTTTACCATTCCTCATTCCCTAATCCAACATAGACCTTGCCTGGGGCAAGTGACAATAAGGATGTAGCCACTCCCTATGGGGGAGACTCTGCTTCCACACACATGGGTATAATCTTATACTAAGACCTCCAGTAGAATAGTTCAATCAAAATATCATTTTAAAGGTGTGTTCTGAGATGTGCTTTCACAAATATAACAGTGTATTCATTCATTTAAGAAATCAATATTTATGAAGCACCTAATACTAGGATCTAGCAAAGTGGCTGGCACATATAATGTGCTCCATAGATAGTGGTTTATTGAATGAATTAATGAGTCTGATGCTTTTATTTGGATAAGCTGGTGGTTTGTTAAGAGAACTCTTTCTAGAATCAGATAATTTGAGTTAAAATCCTAACTCTATACTCATATTAACGACCTTTGGCAAGTTACCTAATTTCTCTAAGACCTTATTGGTAAAACTGATGATTGATGATGGTGACAAGTATAAAATGGTAATACTTTCCTTACAGGTCTGTCATCAAGAACGTGAGCTAGGATGCAATAGTAGAGAGCTCAGGGAAATCATGAGTGAGATGGGCCTCGTAAGTTGCAGTCAGCCCACTCACCTCGTCATGATGGGGAATGTCTCTGCACACCTCCTCCTTTGGCTTCCCAGGTACTATAGTCTGAATGTCTGTGTGAAAGTCCCTCTCTGGATGAGAGCTTCCTTGACTGGGACTCTGACAAACTGTCTGGCCAACACTTTTCAGCTTTGCTCATCTAGAAAGCAAGATCCTACCCTTTATATTTCAGTTTCTCTTTCAGATACATTTTTGGATCCATTCACTGCCTAGAACTTTGGAACTTTAGACATAGGTCATACCTTGACCCTGGTATTGTCTGCCACCATATCTACCAAACAGAATAAACCACTTAATGGACAGTGAATAAATATGGTTTCAACTGGGCTCTTGACAACTCTTGCTCTCTAGAAATATAAGTAGAAAATACATTGGATTTTTCTTAATCTCAAAGATTAAATTAGCTAATGCACATAAAAGTACTTAGTACAGGTTCAGCGCCTGTGGCTCAATGGGCTAAGGTGCTACCCACGTACACTTGAGCTGGTGGGTTCAAATCCTGCCCGGGCCTGCCAAACAACAATGACAGCTGCAACCAAAAAAAAAAAAAAATGCCGGGCATTGAGGCGGGCACTGCACCGGGCACCTGTAGTCCCAGCTACTTGGTAGGTGGAGGCAGGAGACTCGCTTGAGCCCAGGAATTGGAGGTTGCTGAGAGCTGTGAGCACTCTATCTAGGGTGGCAGCTTGAGGCTCTGTCTCAAAAAAAAAAAAAAAAAGTACTTAGTACAGTAATTGTCCTGAAAGGACTCTAAGTAAATGACAAATCTTGTGGTAATGATATACTATCATCACTCACTTCCACTCACCTCATCACTCACCTTCTTATTCTTCCATACCACTGTTTTACTTTCCATTTAATGGTACAAATTAACTGTATCTGAGCAGATTAATTGGTGGATATTGTCCTCATTCTCCACAGCTACAAAAGAGCAAAGGGGCACCCAGCACCACAGCCATGGTGATGCCAGACATAAAATACATGCTTACTACATCCTCTGGGATAATTTCTCTTACTTTACTTTATTTTTAATGTAAAACTCATTGAACCATAAGTTTCTCCCCCTGCTCTATGAAATGCTTGCCTTTAAATATAAATTTCTTGCTAGAAGCTAGCAGATATTAACATTTTAATATTTTATATACTCCAACTATACCTTGAGGACATGTAATTTGTTTACATAGCAAATGAGCTATTGGGAATTCCTTTCAAGAGAAGTTTTTATTCTTTGAATAATTCTAATGATTCCTGAGTTTCTGAGAAAATCTTTTTGAGGTTTTCTATTATTCATTGAATATACCATGCCTCCCAATTTAGTGTGAACCCAGATCTATTCCAAATCAACTTGCAGTTAGAAGTCATGAGAAGTTGATTAAAAAAAAAAAGGCTATAATACAACATTTTGCAATCAAGTTAAGTTCATTTTGCTCTTGATATTAGATTATCAAGTATCTAGCATATAAAATGAAAGGAATAAAACAAAATTCTTGATTTGTTATGTCTTCTTATAACTAAATACACTGCTGAACCGTATACTCAGGTTTTGACCAGAGTGGGAATGAGAGCTGCACCCCCCTTCCCACCTCCATCATACCCTCCCTATCCCACAGTGTAAACTTCTCAAATAACAGGTTTGTATTTACTTTTTTGTTTTCCAAGTTCCCAAACCAGTTGACTTTTACAATACTGGTGCTGAAAAAGTTTAAGATAATACGCTAATAATAACATTTATTATCAAGAAATACTAGTATAAGAGTCTTTGCTTTAAAAAAAAAAAAAGGTTGAAAGGAAGAAGAGAAAACAAATGGAAAAGTAAAGAAGCAGAAAGAAATTTCAGAAGGTATAGGAGAATCTGTACTTCCAGAGGTGCCACAAAGGAGTAGTCAGGAAAATCATTATTATCATGAACATTATCCCCCTCATCATCTTTTTCTCAGTGGATAAATATCTAAATATCTACTTTGTCTCTAGGGTTGGAAGTTTCTATTCCTAATTTTAACCTGCCTTGCCCTCTGCCTTTGCTCTCATACTCTACGTCTTAGAGAAATACAATAATGTCTTCTGATTACTTTGCATCGACCAAGAGCCCTGCCAAGGATCCTCATCATATTTCCTCCCATGGTGAACTGGAGTGAGCACAAAAGCAACCTCAAATATACCAGTGTTGCCTTCCTCTGAAAGCATGGAGGCTAATCCACTGTTTTTAGCACAGCAAAGCAGAGCCCCCTTCCAAAATGAAAGCAGTCAGGTCCACATTTCTACTCTGAATGTTGCACACTGGAGAGAGGGTCTTGTCCCTTCCTATTCTTTGTCTTGAAGTCTTGCTCCCACTTATGAGAGTGCTAATGAGTCGGTCTCATGTCAGCCACCAGCTAGAGAGGATGACAAGCTCGGAATGATTCTCAATCTTTCCCTAATAGTTTTTCTCTAAAAGTGACTCAATTATAGATACGGAAGGTTTCATTGGGCCCTTCTCTAATGGCATTAATATTAATAAGGAGAAGTTAATCATGGAAATGACTTATTTTTATCCCTCATGTACCTACAAAGAAATCAAGAAAATATAAGGAATAGGACAAGTAAAAGATATATGTCAAAAATTCAGTTTTCAGTTCCACAATTCCATTCTATTATTTCTTTCTATTGGTTTCCTTCAAATAATTCATAGTTTACATCTTCTACTATTAAGTAAATACTGGATTTTGTAAAACATCTGCATTTTCCACACATAATAATTTTTTTCTTATCTCATTTTATTCCTCTATCTTCTTCTATTTTTAAATAACAAAAGCAAGTCTTGACCACTAAATTGATTTTCCAACTCACTAATGAATTATGAAATTCACAACTACAAAATCTCATCTCAAAAATTTGTACTCTACCAATTTCTATTTTACAAACAATGCATAATAAATGGAATGATGAGGTTTGCAATCATATGAAACTTTATAACAGTCAATTGCACAGAATTAGGCAAGATTGATGGGATTAAGAATAAAATGAAAAAGTGAACACTTTCGGCATGGCATCTAAAAGAACAAAAATCAAAAAACACTCAAATGGGGACCTGTTAGTGAGAAGACACATAGCTGCTGAGGGCCTGATAGACACCCCCAGGAGACAGCTGCCTTACAGTACAGATGAATAAGTGTGATAATAATCCTAAATCACTGAAAAACTTTAATTGATGCTCCTTCTAACATACTTAAAGCAATTCAATGAATTATTGAGCACCTCTTTTACTTAAAGGATACATTTAATACTGTATAGACCATCTTAGAACTTTCAACAAAAATATTTATTAATCACATTAAAAAAAGAAGTTGGCAATTTTACAAAATATCAGCTGATCAGGAAGACTTCCAGCTTGCAGCGATTCCTCCTCTGTACACCATCCCAATAACAGAGACACTGAGCAGTTTGACAGTCTGAGAACTAGACCTGTGGGAACATGGATATTTTAAAATATTTTTTGTATCATCCTTCAACTTGTGGAAGAAAGTCTGCACCTGTGCTGGAGAAGTTGATATTGACTCCACACTTTATTTATCTAAATGACACTCTCCTGATACAGAGTAGAATCTCCATAATTGACCACCTCCTTAAGTTGACCTAATTTTCATAGACCATAGATGCACCATGTGGGTGTATTTGTATCATAAGCCTGATTCCTTACGGTTATCACTATCATAAGTCGACCAGTTTGTTACAGCCCATTGGGTGGTCAACTTACAGAGGTTATACTGTAATTGGTTACATCTTAATTCTCCTCTCCTTTCTGTAGCATCCCTCCTTCTTCCTCATTTCAAAAATAGCACCAAGACTTCTGTTCTACCATATCAGCATTTTGTGAAATTTTATGGGTTTTTTCCCCTTATAATTTAGTCTTTTCATCAATCTCATCTTTTTTATAAGATATTCAATGCTTTCTTTTTGGCTCCAGGTTCAAGTTTCCCTCTTATCCAAAAATTACATTCCATCTCTATTTTCCTATTTTAGGTGATAGAGTTTAATCTAATTTGGCACTAAAAAGCTTAGAAAGGGAGGAAAGTAAGAATGTAGGGGTGGAGACAGACTAAGCTCTCTTTATGATATAGAACTCTAAGGCTCCTTAAAATCTATGGACCTCATAAAAGTGTTCAGCTATGGAAAATAGACTTGTGGAGAAAATTTCTTCCAAAATAATGCTTTTAAAGTACTTTATTTCTTTTTTATGCAAATGAAAAGGTATTCATAGTGGTAGGCTAGTAGAATTTTAGGTCATCTTGTGGAATATACAATTGTCTCCACAACTTGAAAGTCAGAAAATGTAATAATCTTAATGTTACTGAAGAGAAAGATTTTCACAAAGACCCTAAGCTCAAGGGAATGTCATGATATTGAAAATGTCTATTTATCCACACAAAATCCTCACAAATTACCTTGTAGAAATTGATAACTGATTCTAAAGTTAATATATAAAAGGAAAAGACTCAGAAGAGCCAACATATTATTGAAGAAGAACAAAGGAGAAGGACTGACACTATCTAACCTCATGACCTACCATCAAGCTGCAGTGATGAAGGTGGTGTGGTGCTGGTGAAAGAACAGATGAACATATCATTGAAATAAGTTAGAAAGCCCTCAAAACAGACCCATGTCAACAAAGTCAACTGGTTGGAGAAGGGACCAAAGA
Source organism: Arctocebus calabarensis (assembly GCA_963573935.1). Lineage (NCBI taxonomy): Eukaryota > Metazoa > Chordata > Mammalia > Primates > Lorisidae > Arctocebus > Arctocebus calabarensis. The sequence goes on from CAUYON010023735.1 coordinate 17,105, forward strand.
CCATTTGATGGAAAACAGTCTTTTCAACAAATGGTGCTGGAATAACTGGATGTCCACATGCAAAAAATTAAAATCTAGAGACAGACCTTTTACTTTTCACAAAAAAATTGACTCAAAATAGATCATAGGAATACTTGTGAAACACAAAATTATAAAAATTTCTAGAAAATGACATAGGAGAAAACGTAGATGATCTTGGGTATCGTGACAACCTTTTAGATGCAACATCCAAAGCATCATATTAGTTATATGTCACATTTAGTTGTAAGTCACAAGTTTAATTCAAAAGATTACTCTCATCTTTCAGTTTAACGTATCATATATACTTTATCATCATTTCTTTCTTTGAACTATTCATTACTTAGAGGTGTGTAATTTTATTTTTAGACAAAAGAGAATTTTCAGATTAGCTTTTCGTATATTGTAGCTTAATTTTAATTACAGTCACTGAACATGCTCTGTATGAGTTCAGTCTTTCAAAAATTTTTTAGAATTACTTAATGAACCACTAGCTGTATCTTCAATTTTCTTAAATATTTGTAAAAAAAAAATCCTGCATTCTGTTTATAAGGCAAGGGCTCCAATGGGTCAAGTTTGTGCATTGTCAAGTTTGTCAAGCACGTTGTTCAAACCATCGGTACCCTTATCCAATTTTTTTTCTTTTTGCTTGCTAGTTTCATCTATTATTGAGAGGTTTGTGAATCTACCATATATTTGTGAAATTTGTTTTGTATATCTCTTAATTTTATTCATGTGTTTTCAGTCAATATTATTAGTACATACACTTTTAAATTTTTCATATCTTTCTAATGAGTTGAATCTTACTGTGATTCTTTTACCTTTTTCAAAGCTTCCTTCCACTGATTTATATGATTAGTCCAATGACACCTTATGCATTAACATATGTTTATTATAACTTTCCAAATCTAGTATTCTTATGTTTTAAAATGTGTTTTAAATATATTTTTATGAAAAAGATATTACTGGGCCTTTTTGTTTTATGTCTACATATTTTATATTTCAATTCCGTAATTTAGTCCATTTTTAATGCAATCCTATATCTAACCCCTTATTTTTCAATTTTTGTTCTTATTCTTTGAGTCTTTACCTCTTCGTTGTCTTCACCTTCTTTATTAACTGAAATAATTCTACCTAATTCTATTTAATTCTACCTAATTCTATTTCCCCCCTCCTAGCTTAGAAATTCCAAAATTTTAAGTTGTATTTTCTAGATTTTAGTTGCTATCCTAAAAACTAAAACATTTTTAGTTTATCAGTGTCTGAATTTATTAACAAATTATTATCTGATTTATGTTGTTGTTAAGAAATCTCCTATTTAATGGGATTTCTTTTAAAAAACAGTTTAACATCCTCTTACTATTATTAAGATCTTATTTTGTTCATTTATTTTCTGTATTACACTATAACTTGAATGAATATAGATTTATTTTTATTCATTTACTTATTTATTTGCCTATGTATTTATTTATTTATTCATTCATAATATAGGTAACATGTAACCTCAGCACATTGAGAGGCTGGGGTGGGAAGATCATTTGAGCCTAGGAGTTCAAAACCAGCCTGAGTAATATAGTGAGATCACGTGTCTACAAAAAAAATTAAAAAAATTAATTAACCAGGTATGCGAGCATGTTTCCATAGTTGTAGCTACTTGAGAGTCTGAGGCTGGAGGATTCTTTGAGCTCAGGTGTTCCAGGTTACAGTGCACTATGATCATGCCATTGCATCTATTCTGAGCAATAGAATGAGACCCTGTACCTAAAAGAAATAAAATTGTACTACCAATAACAGGTCTCCTTAAATTGGTGTATTTTATTGTATCAGCAAAATTATTAGTCAATGATACTTTAAATATTGGTTCTGCTACATATTTTGCACTCTTTCTTTTCATGTTTTAAAACATTTTTATTGACAAATAGTTAATGTATATATTTCCTGAGTACATATGATTTTTATACACACATTGTGGAAGATGTAAATTAAGCTAACTAACATCCATCATTACATTTTCTTATATTTTTTTATGGTGAGAATGTTTAATATATAGTGTTTTAGCAATTTTGAAATATATATTATTTTTAACTACAGTCACCATGCTGTGAAATAGATCACTAAAACTTATTCCTCCTGTCTAACAGAAACTTCACATCCTTTGACCCACATCTTCCCTTTCCTTCGTCTCCCTCTTTTGATAGGTTTTTTGCTGTATGGAATGACAAAATATTCCCGATTAGACTTTCTAGATTATACCATATTTCCATAAAATCCTTATTTCTTTCATGTAAAATACTCTTTGAGACAACAGTATGAGTTCTAGAAGTGCTCATTACTGAGTATAAAATACCTTGTAAAATAATACTATGTTCCCTCCATAATATGTCAATTTTTTTGTTATAATAATGTTTTCTTGGTCATTTTACTTGTCTGAAGCTTGATGTCTATTAATTTCCTTAGAAAAAGATCACAGTCACAATATTCTCTGAGTTTCTGCATGGTGAAAAAATTGATGTGTGACTTTATATTTGAGTATTAGTTTTTCTGGATATAAAATTTTTCATTCACTTCTTTTTTCGAAAAATATGTTAAACATGTTGCTAAAATTTATTTGGCAAAAAAGTTGAAAAAATGTCTAATAATAACAAAATTTTAATTTCTTTTTAATTTATATATTCATGTAATTATAAAGTAATTGACTAATATAATAATATAATAAAATATAATCCACAATTTCAATATAATTCATAACTTTGCCTAGATGTCCAAAATGTGCTTTTTTTCTTTTTCGTTAAAAATTGATACCATATTAAGGACATATCTTACTGTCAATCATGCTGGGTCAATATTATCAAGTGTAAGTTATTTTTTTTCAATAGTTCAACTCGTCATTTCACAAACTTCTTGAACAACAGATTTTACTACTTTTCCTCTTTTCTTGAGAACTCCCATTACATACATTTTAGATCTTGTTTTCTTCTGTTCAATGTCCCTCACTTGTTTTCAAAAGCTTTTTTTCAATCTCAGTTTTAATTTTTTTAGTTAAATGTTTTCTAATGGTGTTATATTTTTGTTTATTTATGTTTGCATTTCTTCGACTATAGTCAGTTTTTAAACTAATGTTTACTTTGATTTTGAATTCCATAACTGATATCTGAGATTTTCTAATTCTGATTTGTTTTTATGTTTTATTTATGTTATCAATTATTTTCATTTATCTTAATTTAGTGCATTACAGTTTTAATTAATCCAGTAAGTATATCTCCAGTCATGGTTTTACTCACTGGAGAGATGATGTTCTATACTTGAGTCTCTCTTCTTTACAGTTACTTTGGGAATTTTCTTGAAGTTTTTTCTATATGTTTACATATAAAATTAACTTTCCTGAACTTGCAGATGGAGACTTGTTTAAGATAGCTTTTCTAAGATTAAAAAATTGAATTTCTGGCTGGGTGCAATAGCATATGCCGGTAATCCACCTATTCAAGACCCTGATGTAAATGTATCACTTGAGTCCCGAAGTTTAAGACCAGCCTGGGTACATTAATGAGACCCTGTCTCTATTTTTTTATTTTGTTAATTTGAAAAGTTAAATTCCCTCTTGTTTTAGTGCGTTGTTAACAGAAGCACAGTGGCTTGCTCTGTGAAATATTCTGGTTCTTTTCTCCTCTCTCACCTTGTACGTCTCTTCCCTTCTTTATCTCTGTTGTTTCTGTCCTGTGTAGTTTTGATTTCACTCCTAGAAATTTTTTTCTCAGGCTTATGTCATGTCTGGAAGGGGAGCCTTGGCTGATCATATCCAAAAGTTCATAAGGACTAGAATGCCTCAGGTCCTCAGGCCTTATCTAAACTCCTTGAATTTAGATACTGTCAGAGAAGACAGAACTCTTCTTATTTTCAGCTGGTGTCCCTCAAACTGGCTTGCCTATATTCCCAGTGAATACATGTTAGCCTTTGATGTTCTTTTGTTCTCATGTTGGTCATTTACCTTTGTTTCCTTTTGCTTCTTTCATGACAGGTACTGATGCTTTGTAGACCTTTTATCTGCCAGTGGTTTGTCTAGAAGATATAAAAGTTTTAATTCATAAGTTTCATTATAAGGTTTAATTCATAAGTTTCTTGTTTTTGCCACTTTATTGCTCAGCCTTTGAAAGATCAGGGAAAATCTAAACACTACACTTCCCTTATTTATACTACTTCTTAGATTTCTCTGATTAATTATGCTTTACTGAGTGCTCTTTATTTCCTTGATAAGCTATTTTTGGAAATTCTTTAAAGCCTAAAATAAATGTACGTCTCAGATGTTATCTATACTAAACCATGAAAATTAAACTCATGGGCTTATGAATCCAGAGAAAATGGAATAAGTACATTCCATATTACTTCTCCCACTAATTATTACACTCCTGGAAAAATGTATAAAGCCATTATTTAAAAGAAAACTCTGGGGGGAGCGGAACAAGATGGCTGACTGGAAGCAGCTTGCAAAAAAGGCTCCTGTCCAAAAGGGAAGAAAACCTCCAGAAACTGCTCAATTAAGCTGAATACTGGGAGCCCAGCCCAGAGAGAGAAGTGATATCTGTGGTTCATCTCTGCTGAGACAGGCTGTGACTCCAAGAAAGCAAGCTTCAGGTAAAAAATTCATCTGAAAGGAAAAGTGTCCATCCCCTCCCATAAGAAAGCTCTAGTTTCTTGGGTTTTTTTTGTTTCCTTTCTTTTGTTTCTCCTCTTTTGCTTCTGCAGGTTTTCTACAGACAAGCAATGAACTGTGGACCTCTTCTCTCACCCCATGGAAGAGTGCTGTGAGAAGTGGGGTGTTCTTCCCCTGAGCACCCAGTGTGACTCCGAAAACTCTATTGCTAGGCAGAAAAATTGAACTAAAGTTTTCCCCACCATTCTGAACTTACTGTACACCTTTCCCCCCTTACCTGATGAACCAGAAGCCTAACCCCCACTGAAACTGAGAAAGACTATGGGGGCTGCGGCGAGGGTCCCTTCCCTCTGGCCAGGGAGGCTGCAGGTGAGTGCCTGGCCCTGTGCCCTGAGCTTGCCAGGCTTCTGCAGGCTCGCCATCTACTAGAAACTCTGATGGTCACCGCCAGACCTCTGCAGGTCTACCCCTGACCAGGAACTCCTCCCCCAGCGACTGCGTGGGCCACCACCTGGCACCTATAGGGACCCTGCAGATCTTCCCCTGGCGAGTAAATCCCCTGGCAACTGTGCAGCTCTGCACCTGAGCTTGCAGGGCGTCCGCAGGCCTGCCTTCTGCCAAGAACTCTGCCTGCAACCGCCAGGCCTCTGCAGGGTGGCCTATGGCCAGAAATGCTCCCAGCAACTGCCTGGCCCTACACCCATGCTTGCTGGGCACCGCAGGTCCACCATCTGCTAGAGACTCTGCTGGCAAATGCCAGGCCTCTGCAGGTCTGCCCCCCACCAGCAACTCCTCTGACGATTGCGCGGGCCTCTACATCACACCTGTAGGGCCCCCGCCGGTCCACCCCTAGTCAGGGACCATACCAGTAACTGCACGGGCCTCCACCTGGCACCCATGGGGCCTCTGCAGGTCATCCTTCTGCCAGGGACACCACTGGCGACTGCTAGACCTCTGCAGGCCTGCCCCTAGCCAGGAACTCCCCCGGCGACCACCTGGCCCTGCATCCCACACTTGCTGGGCTTCTGTAGGTCTGCTTTCTGGCAGGGACCCGCCCGTGACCACCAGGCCCCCCACTAGGGTCACTCCAGGCAACTGCGTGGGCCTCTGCCTGGCACCCATGGGGACTCCACAGGCCAGCCTTTTTCCAGTGACCCCACCGGTGACTGCCAGGCCTCTCTGCAGGTTCACCACCGGCCAAAAACTTCCCAGACAACCACACAGCCCTGCACCCAACACTTGAAGGGTCAGACACAATGGTGAAAAACAACCATGGGGCGGAATCAATGGAAAAACTCTGGCAATACCAATAATCAGAATAGACCATCCCCTCCAAGTAACAACAAGGCAGACACAGCACAAGATTTCCTGCATAGGCAAGTGGCTGAGGTGTCTGAAATCGAATTCAGAATCTGAATTGCAAATAAGAACAGTGGAATGGAGGAAAAGAGGGAATTAGAATTTCAAGCAGTAATTCAAAAGATGACCCAAAAGATGTCTCACGAATTCAACAAATGCAAAGACAAAATGACCAAAGATTTTGACACATTGAGACAAGAAGCTGCAGTCCTTCAAGATCTGAGAAATTCAGTAGAATCCCTCAGTAACAGAATGGAGCAAGCAGAAGAAAGGATTTCTGACAGGGAAGACAAAGCTTTTGAACGCTTTCAAACCTCCAATAAGCAAGAGAAATGGAAGGCAAAAACAGATCACACTCTCAGAGAGCTCTTGGATAACTCAAAGAAAACCAATATTTGCTTCATAGGGATCCCCAAAAGCAATGAAGCAGCTTCACAAGACACAGAATCCCTTATTCATGAGATTATGAAAGAGAACTTTCCAGACATACCAAGAGAATCTGAAATTCAGATAGCAGACAATTTCAGAAGCCCAGCATGACCCAACCCGAATAAGACATCCCCCAGGCACATCATAATTAAATTCACTAAAGTAAATATGAAGAAGAAAATTTTGAAATCAAACAGACGCAAGAAATTGATAACCTACAAGGGGAAGAATATTAGAATAACTGCAGATCTCGCTGATCAAACTTTTCAAGCGAGAAGAGAATGGTCATCGGCTTTTTTTTTTTTTTTAATAATTTTATTGAATCATAATTATGTACATTGGTGCAATCACAGGGCACGATTCATATACATTCAGAAATATTTTGATCATACTGTTACAGATATCCTTCATGGCATTTCCTTGATCACTAT
>CAUYON010023741.1:0-14570 GCA_963573935.1 Arctocebus calabarensis
AAAAAAAGGGAGGAAAGGAAGGGAGGGAGGGAGGGAAGGAAGGAAGGAAGGAAGGAAGGAAGGAAGGAAGGAAGGAAGGAAGGAAGGAAGGAAGGAAGGAAGGAAGGAAGGAAGGAAGGGAGAGAAGGAAAGAGAAAAGGAAAGAGAAAAGGAAGGAGAGAAAAATTACCTGGTGCGGTGACACACACCTACAGTCCTAGCTACTTTGGAGGCTGAGGCAGGAGAACTGCTTGAACCCAGGAATTTGAGGTTGCTGTGAGCTATGATGAGGGTACTGCACTCTAGCCTAGGAGACAGAGCAGGCTCAGTTTAATAGTAGAAGACTCATGTGCAAGCAGATAAATTTTAATAATCCCTGGTAATTAATATTATGCTGATATTTACAAAATAATTTAAGAGCCCAGACAATAAAGCCACTAGCTTTAGTATTAGGGAACCTTTATTCTGGCTCCCACAGGATGAATGCAAGCTTTTTGAGTGACAGGAGAAGGAAGAATAACTTCAGGGGCAGAGGAAAAGGCAAATACTTAATCACACAAATATACAAAGCTCATTTAGAGAAAAGGGCATATGGAATGCAGACAAAGGGTTTGAGATTTTGTGAAGCTTTGTCTTGGTAGTTGGAAAATATTATTCAGAGTCACCACAGTGTGTTTAGCAACCAAGAATAAGATGCTTCTGGCCTGCCAGCTTCCCGAGAGGAGACGTCTGTTTTGTTCACCACTGTGCGTGCAGCACCTACAATAGCATTTGGCCCATGTCAGGTGCTCACCAGCTATTTGGAGAACAAATGAACTAGCAGATGGAAGCGCTCCTGGACCTGAAACTAAGTCCTATATCTTCATCCTAATTTATTAATATCAAACTTGATATATACTAGCCACTGGTGCTATTTTTATTCTTCCATTTTGTTCTCTGTAGTCTTTTAGGTTTAGACACAAACACAAGGTAGGGAGGAAGGACACCTCTTCATTCCTGGAAACATCATTTAGTCTTCTGTTCCTCAGTTCTCCTCTCTCTCTAGAGTGAAAACTGTGCTCTCTCCCTCAGCTATCTCCTAAGCTGACCATGAAGATCCAATGAGATCCAAGGGGCCTTGACTCATAAAGTGCTTGATGGATGAGATGCAATGACACCTCCTCCTCCTAGTGTATCAGTGGGAACTGAGATGGGCCACTTGAGATGCAGTGACACCTCCTCCTCCTAGTGTATCAGTGGGAACTGAGATGGGCCACATGAGTGAAGTTTCTGAGTAATTAAATTTGTAGCATTTTATCATGTTATCCACATCAACTTTCCCATATTTCCTTGGTAAATAGAGAGGGATGGGGCATCCAGTAATAGTTTGAACATTCCTGCCAATTGTGTATAAACATTTCAGAGAGTAGTCTTTTATTTTCTCACTCCATTTAGAAATTATATGTGAGGAATCATATATCAGTTATACAGTCTATGAGGCTGCAAAAAGCTTGGTAGAATGTAGACCAATAAGAGGTTTGTAGATATTTTAAGTAAAATAAGCCCAACATACTGGCGCTCAGCGTTGTGGCATGGTGCAGGCACATAGTAGGCTATAAAAATTAATTTAATTTTAATTAATAAAACTAGATTAATTTAATCTTAGTCGCATCACTGTACACATTTTGGACATGATATTTCTGTTGTGTGAACCTCTCCCAGGCAGCATCACTAGCCTCTTCCCACCAGATGCCATCTGCACTCCCGCCACTAGCACTATCTGTTGTGACAGCCAAAAATGTATCTAGACACTACCAGATGTCCCCTGGAGGGCAAAGTCGTTCCTAGTTGAGAACCACTGCATTAAAGATTCTTTTCCAATCTTAACCATCAATGGAAATCTTTCTAAAATATGTTGGCTGCGTTAAAAAAAATGGAGACTTTACCTCTTTTATGTTTACATGGATGGAGCTGGAAAATATTCTTCTTAGTAAAGTATCTCAGGAATGGAAAAATATATATATACAATATACTCAGTACTACTGTGAAACCAATTTATAATCACTCACACTTGCATATGAAAAATGAAACACAACTATAGCCTAGGACGAAGGACGGGGAGGAGAAGGGAAGGGAAGGGGTGGGTCAATAGAGGGAGGGTTAGTAGGGGGACCACACTTATGGAGCATATTGCAAGTACAAGTTGGATCTATCAGGTGTAGAACACAAATGTCTTAACACTATAATTGGGTAAATGAGGTGAAAGCTATGTTGATTAGTAGGATGTAAGCACTCCAATTTGTACAAATAATCAACACATTGAATCCCATAATGGCATAAATGTATTCATGATCTATGTACAAATGACTTAATGAAAAATAATTTTTTTATATCCAATGTACTCATCCCTACTATGAAGCTAATTTATAGCTTTCATATGAAGGCTAAAACCCAACTGTAGTACAAGAATATGGGGAAATGGGCAAGGGGGGGGAGATTGGGTGGAGGGAGGGTAATTGGTGGGGCCACACCTACAGTGCATCTCAGAAGGGTACAGGTGAAACTTACTAAAGGCAAACTACAAATGTCTTCATACAGTAACTAAGAAAATGACATGAAGGCTATGCTAAACAGTTTGATGAAAATATTTCAGATTGTATATGAAACCAGCACATTGTACCCCATGATTGCACTGATGTACACAGCTATGATTTAATAAAAAAAATTTTTTTTTTAAAGAAAAAATATGTTAGCTATATCTCTGGCCTGTTAAACATGGACTCCCAGATTATTATGCTGGAATATTGGCTGTAATGATCATAAAATCTTTAAGACATGTTAGAATTACAATATTTGGCTATATACCTGGTCTGCTATATTTCTGTAGGCCTTATGTCTACATGGTTTTTATTAGTGGTTTTATTATATGTTCATGGTTTTTATTAGTATTTTCCCTGCTATCTTCCCTGTGCTGGCTGACAGCTGCCATGTCCCTGTAAGCATCAAAGGGTACTAATTTACTATTTCTAATCTGCTGAAGATTTAAAATTGATGAGCCAGCTTTCATAGAACACATCTAATATGGGAATCCATAGACCCTGAGCTTGGGCCTGGGTGTTCAGGCGCCTAGCAGGTCAAATTGATTTGTGTGAGCCGTGCAGAGGCTTCTGTATTCTTCAGTTTTCAAGACTTGTTCTCTTACAGGTATTTGCCATGTAAAGAAAGCGTCATTGTGATGATGACTAGTAGCATTTTATGATGTTACCCACATCAACTTTCTCATATCCTTGGGAAATTAGAGAGGGATGAGACATCCAGTAATAGTTCAAACATTCCTGCCAATTGTGTACGAACATTTCAGAGAGTAATTTGTCTTTTATTTCCTCACCACCCTCCTCACCCCATTTAGAAATTATATGTGAGGGATCATATATCATTTATACAGTCTATGAGGCTACAAAGAGCCTGGTAGAATATAGACCAATAAGAGGTTCTTAGCTATTTTAAGTAAAATAAGCCGAATGTATTGGTACCTAGCATAATAGGCATTCAAAAAAATATTAGGGTAAGAAAATATATGAATGAATGACAAAAATATAATCTAATTTCCCAGTCGCCAGTATGAAAAGCTGACATAATGTGTGGCAAGCCGGAGATAAGGACTTTAAAATTCCAGATCAGGAAAGTGGTTCGTCACGAAAGCACAATCTAATCTTTCATGTTATAGATACAGAGAGAACAGTAATAGTCGTAGGGGTGGGGGAAACAAAATGACTAAACTTCAACCCATTTCCTGTTCTGCTGCAGTTCTTTTAAGTTCACAGATTGGGGATAGCCCAGTACATTCCAGTTCCTTGCACAAATCCACCTCCTTTTATTTTCTCCATTCTAAATGCGTGTGTTTTCAATGGATAGATAGAAAGGTTAAGACTCTCAGTATCTGCCTGACACCGGTGAATAGAATCTTCAGCATCTCTAACAGCTTGCTTGACCAGGTTGTTAGGCTATTTCTGTCTGTGGCAGCAAGGAATAATCCCTCACGCCAGCACAAAGCAACTTGTAGTGGAACACTTACCTGAATGGCGAGCAAGGTCAAAAGAAAGCATTTTATTTAAAAATGGCTCTGTATATAATAAAAAAGGGATCAGTGTCTAATATGACTCTGAACACCAGGAGAAGAGCACCATTTGACTTGCCACATTTCTTTCAAGGTCATGACTGCTCTTAATAGCCCCTACTGGTGACAGGCATCCAGATGGTTATTTTGGACTAGCCAGACCCTTGAGAAAGGAGGTCAAGACTGACCAATTTCCCACCCACCCAGCAGAATCAAACCGGAGACCATCCTGGTAGCAGATTATGGTCGGGGCTGCACCCAGAATCCAGGGAGGCTGTGACTTGTGCTTGTAGATTTCACGTGGACATTTTAAGGAGGAGTTCTGTTGAAGAAATCAAGGCAATCTGACCTGACCAGAGTCAAGAAAATAGCCAGGCCTCAACGGATAAAAAAAGTCTTAGATGATAGTAACTATCTATGTGTATTTTCAAAAGGTAACATTAGTCACAAAAGATCTTTGTGTATCTCCTAGATTCTGCAGTCTCAACATTTCAGATAGGTCACTGGTTAATTGGGCTGGGTTAATGGTTCTTTTTTATTATGGTGACTTTTAACTATCTTTCTGGCAGAAAGTGTCTGATTAAATCACAGGCTGCTGGGGATGAGAGATATATCTCTCTGGCATTTAGCCTCCCCCAGACAGAGTGAGAATAACAAGGAGTAAAGGAACTTGGAGGGCATATAGCTTTGCTTTCTCTACAATTGCATAACAGAGAGTTGACTTTGGTGGTTCTGAATGCCTTTTCTAAAAGGATGATAACACAGGATCTGGGGTGATGTCTTAAGGCCAGGGTTTTCAGAGTAGGAGCAAGCACTAAAATGTGTGGAGATGAACGGGGCTCTGATGGAACTCAAGATTAGTAACCAACTAGAGAACGAGGGATGAGAGGCTTAACAAAAATGAGAGTGGTACTGTTGCTAAGTTCTACATTGCATTCTTGTAGCCTACTTGAATCCCAGGTATCCCAAAGGACTCATTGAACCAAGGATTCCATAGCTAAATATATATATATACTACAGTTAAGAAGTTCCAGCTGCCCATTTTGTAATTATTTGTTGGGTATTGGTGGGTGTTGGACATTTACATAGATGTGACTTAAGAGAACTATTTACAAGCCCTTAAGATGTGAGTTTTTATCTTTATTTTAAAGATGGGGAATTGGGGGCTTCATCTCGTTAGTCGTTAGCAGGCACTTCAAACTGAAACTTGACCTATACTAAGGCTTTATTTGGGAATGGCAGAACTAAAATTTGAGAATGGGTTTTGTGATTCTCTTCTGTTCATTTTATCTCAAAGTTCTTCTTCTACTTCATAAGTTAAATTAATTTTTGAAATGTGGCCTGGGAAACTAAATACCAGAAATAGCACTGTTTTGATGAGAAATATGTCTCAATAGCAAATGTGAAAAGGAATTGTTAAAACATAACCCATTTGTAACGTGTAGGGCTGACCACATATGTTTACATGAGTTATAAAGAATAAGTTCCGTATGTAATAAGTCCATACATGTGCTTGTGCATGTGTAAAGTTTATTTATCCTGAATCCATTATACCCAGAAAAAAATTGTGAAATAATAAATATTGAAATGCTAACAGTAGCTATCTACAAAGGTAGGATATAGGGTGATTTTCCTATTTTTTATTTGTTTTTGGTCATCTAAATTTTTTTCTACAACAGGAATAGAGTACAAATTATGTCTTTTTAGAAAAACAAGAAATAAAAGATAAAGCAGACACCTGGCTTGTAGATTCAGGTGTATTTGGTGTACCCCCCCTCTGTGGCTCACTCCTCCTCCATCTACTGGTTTCATCACAGTGAGGCAGATTAAGCTACGGATTTGAAGGTGATTCTGAGAGCTTATTAATTTAACGTCTGTGCAGGTGTCAGCATTCCATAGGCATCAACTCAACAGAATTGAGCCACATCATGATAATTAGGGTTGAGAAAATATTTGGGGAACCCACTGGGGAAGAAATAGGGGAAACCAAAGGTAAGGAATAGAAACGCCTGACAGGTGAGACCCACAAGCTGGGGAATGGAGGTGAACAAGAACCCAGTGAAACTAACAACAGCACTGCTTGCCAGCCTCTGAATTCAATGTGGGAAAACAACGGAGGGTAGATCTCAGTGCATGAGAGGGGCCAGAGAAAAATGGAAAAATCTGAGCCAGGGAGACCAAGTAAGGACAAGTCCCAAATGGGTGGTAGAAAATTGTGCAGTGGGCACGGGAGTGTTGGAATGGCCCATCATGTGGTTTGATCACATACAAAGCAGGGCAACTCTTGTGACTCATTTGTCATGGGCAGAAAAGGGACACAGAAGGGGGAAGGTTTGTGGGGGAGGAGAAGCCAGGCCCCAAGATAGAGGGAATGGAAACAATTTAGATATGTGTTATTAATTATTGTCTCCAAAGAGCCCGGTGTAGCGAGATGGATGATGACACAAGAGGTATTACTTAAAATCACTCCTAGCCTAGCTCACTGTGTCTTTCTATGCAGCATGAATCAATCCCTGCACCTTTTTTGTTTCCAGCAAGGAGGCTGCAGCACTGAAAAAGGCTATTGGGGAGATGGAGTGTTACACCACTGCCATTTTTGCAACTGTTCTTCACCCTCCAGTCAACGCCAATCTGAAAGACCCCAGGGTGGAAACATTCACCATTGCCTAACTCTTGACAGATAGGGAATTGACTCTGGAATGACTTTTCAAAACTTAAGTTATACTCTAAAATAAGTGGATAATGGCCCCATTCCCACCACCCTCCTCTGCATCTTTCATCATGTGTCTACAACAGATGTGGCCAATTTTCCCAGGGTTGAAATCTACTTTTTGTGCAGGAGACGATAGTTTAAGCATTATTACTGTTATAGTAGTAGTGGCCATGGTCTTTTAAACTTCACCCATGTCTAAAAAGTGTTTGAGACAATTTTCTTGAATACAACAGAACCTTTCAATAATTTTGAATTGTAAGAACTTCTTAACAGAAGGGATAGTTATCAACTTCAAGCCTGAGTGTTATAATTCTCAGTCTGGGAATTTTCTTCTTGGTGCATAGCAGGTACTCAATAAATATTTTGGAATTAAGAACAAGTGGGTTTTGATTTCACGTAAATCACCCCTGTGTTGCCTTTTAATGTTATATCCGTTGATCAGATAGTCTCCCTTTCCTCGGTCTTGGCCTTGGTCAGGACATAGATTTTGGTTAAGTCATTTGTTCATATGAGTAACTGAATACATGCTAATGTCAGAGGTTATGCCTGGTACAAAGAATGTTCTACTATATTTCTATATTTCTCGCAACAATATTAGAAACATGGCTTCCTAAAATACTTGCCATTACCGGCATTAATAGCAAAGGATTAATGATGACCTACTGTGTACAAGGCAACTTGCTTAACCCCGAAATACAAAAAATTTATAGTATATCCCCAGAAATACAAAACAGTAGGACATTCTATTTAAAAATAACATGTAGCATACAACATTATACTTTAGAGTTTACTATAGATAATTTATTGAATCATGTATACAGAAATGGTGAAAAGTATGTATTGCCACCGTTCCTACTGGGCATTGAGAATACTGAGTTTTATAACTCAGAAATGTGACTTGCCTGAGATCTCACCTTGATATGGAAGTACAGCTGTCTTTCCACAGGGTTTCTCATTGAGGTACCAACTAGACCTGGGCTACTTAAGTTTGCCAAACACAAAGGTCTAGTACATTTGGATGTGTGCATTCTTTGGCTGGTTCGCAAGATGCCCGGGCAGTGCCACATCTGTCCCCAAAGCAGCCACGTTGGCCAGGACATTCTCCTACCTGCCTACTGAGCTCCAGGTCTCCCCGGTCAATGCTGCCTGTGATGAATGCTCAGCTCAGATTCCCCCTACCTGGGATCGCTCTTCATTCCTCAGCAATGACACCACACACTGCTCACCCCACTGCCACACTCGGCAGGAACACCCACCGGCCAGGCACTTGCTGCAGTGAGTGGCAGAACAACCAAAGGCCCCAGAGGATAAAAGGTGGGACTCGCCAAATTCCCTAGAAGGTTTGCCTCAAATTCCCACTCTGTAGGCAGGACAAAAACTTTTTGAGCCACCGGTGAGTTCCCAGGGCCTTGTAAGCTCACTGCCAGGCAGTTGGTGTTTGGTAAATGAAACCAGAGAGGGTGGATGGGGCAGGGAGGGAGAGTGGGAGAGGGAAGAAGGTGGAGAAAAGAGAGAAGAAAAAGAAAAGGACAAGAGAATGAGGGAGAGAATGGAGAAAGAGAAAGAAAGAAAAATGGGAAAAGCAAGAGAGAGGAGAGCGAGAGAAAGAAATAGGCACGTAAAGGCAGCCTGAAGAGGTGCTGAGCTAGATGGGAGAAGAGAGGGCGGCTGATGAAGATAAGGGAGCCCTGCCAGGCAGGAGAAAGGTGATGAGGTGCTGCTCTTGGGTCTGTGTGACAACCGGTAGGACCTTGGACAGGTCACAGGCTTTCCAGACCATGGAGTAAGGCCCACTTGTGACAGAAAGGAATCAGATCAGGGGACAGACCTGTCTCTACCTGAGCACCTGTCTCCACCCAGCCCCTCAGGGATCCCCCGAGGCTGCCCTGCAGTCAGTGCTGACCAGTCCCTCCTCACTCTCCCCACCCTTCCATCTGACCATGCACACGAGTGTCCTAAATGAACACAGAGAAGAACACATCCTACAGTTCCCACGGGAGCTAAACTGCAGGTCACAGAAAGGATTCTAGAAGGATGAATCCCACTTCATTTAGCCTCTTCTTAAAGCCAAGACATCTGTAAAACCTGCCCTCTGTGGCACCAGGCAAAGCCTCACGAGGAAGCTTCAGAGAGGAGAATGCAAAATGAAATATAGACATTTATAATTGAAGTATCTTTCCCCCAGGTACCTCTCCCTTTGTTTCTTTCTTTCCTTCCTTCCTTCCTTCCTTCCTTCCTTCCTTCCTTCCTTCCTTCCCCTCTCTCTCTCTCTCTCTCTCTTTCTTTCTTTCTTTTTTAAATGAAAATTCAGTCCACTGAATATTAGTCCTCCAAGAAAGACTCCTCAGCTGTTGATTAGGCTGAGAACATGGGGAGAAGCTCCAACAGCAATGACGCTGGCTCCCAGCTCACGATCACCTTGCTCAGGATCAGTGCGAGACGAGGTCTTTGACATTGCCCCTTTCAGCCACGCATTAGGCGCCAGGTACAGAGTAAACCTGAAAGCATTCTGTGAGAACCTGCAGCCCAAATGGATGCTAGATCCAATTTTGTACATGTATAGGTATATCAAATAAATTTAATTTCCCCATTGAAGGTGCTTACTTTTAATTCTGGGGCCAGTGGTGCAGAACGGTTTCAAAGATTAAACTTTCATTCCAAGAAAGTAGTTGAGGATAGAACTTCTAAAGCACTTGTAACCAAAAGCAGAAGGGTTTTGGTGCACACAACACAAAAGAAACGTTGCAATGCAGGATTATCTTTGCCACCTCATTTCAAACACATAATCACCTTATTTGTAACCAAAGCAGGGCTGATGTTGATGTCCTGGTTGTAGCAGTGGGGACTCTGCTGTCATCTGAGATGCCCAGAGCTTCTCTATGGTATGTGTGGACTAAAGCTTGACTGTCCAACTTCTTTAACCGCTGCTACAAAATGCACCTGAATAAGATTTAATTTGAAAATTAAACCCAAGGGATTTTAGGAAGAATTGCAGGTCACTTTCCTCACAAAGCCTTTCCTGATTTTTACCCATCACTCACAACTACTTGGCCACACCTGCTCTGTCTCACGTCTCAGCCACTGTGCGCATTATCTATGATGAGAGCTGTACTGACGGTTGGTGCTGCCTTGGCATTAAGCACTGCAGCCTTGGCCAAGTTCCTTTAGCTCCGTGCATCTTCATTTCTGCATATTTTAAATGGCAATAATAGGTTGGTAAGAATGATGGAGAAGTACTTGCAACACCACAGGCATGAGGTCCCTGTTAAGTGGATATCGTAGACCCAGGGAAGACAGGCTGTCAGACTCCTTAGGACTTAGCTCAGTGCTTGGCATGTTTTCACAACTTATAGGAAAACAAAACAAAACAAAAGAGTTTACTGACTGACTTATGATTGCAATATTTTGCCTGCCTGGCATTTTATACTTTATGCTTTCGAGCATTTGGGGGTATTCACTACACTGAACAAGTTTAGATTGGTCCCATTTATTGAGCATCCACACTGCATGCCAAATACCACTTCAGAAACTTTATATAAAATATTTTAGTTCATTCTTATATCACCCTTTTATTTCTCCCATTCTAAATATTAGAAAGGTGAGGCTCAGAAAGATTTGTTAATAACTGGCCTAAGAGGATAAGCTGGTATTTGATCAGCCAGGATTCAAACCGAGGGCATCCTAACTCTTAGCTATTTCACTGGGCTCCTACTCACCCCAGGATGTGGGAACTAAATGATGTGTTGGCGTTCCTGCTTGGCTCTGACACAGGGGAGATGTGCCCAGTGTGTCCTCCAGCCTCCCATCCATCCCACCAGGCAGACACCTGGGGAGTGGATTCTTCTCATTCACATGGGCTGCCGCTCCTCAAGGCACCCAATTAGAGAGGACGCCGATGGTGCACTGGACCTGACTTGAGGATCCCTAACCCCCAGGGACATCCACTCATGATTCCATCAGAAGTCCGTGAAATGCTAAAAAATCATCCTGTTTACAGTTTACGTGGCATCTAAGATCATTCTACAAGCCCATGGCTGCTACTTAGAGCAGAAAAGAGGAGGCCTGTTTTCCCACAGATAATACCCGTGAGCCCTGGAATTACTGCCTGTATTTTGTGAGAAGCTACCTGTCTTTAGAATTACATTGCTTACTTTCTAAAACCCAAACTCTTTTAGAAGATACTATTGTGTGAGGTATCTACAATGACTTACAAGAACAGAAACTGCAGCTAAGAAAATTGTGTGTGATACATACATAGAGACAGTCCCTGAGTTACAAACGTCTGACTTGTGTAAAACTCACAAACGGAAGCTGTTACAGGTAACGGGGAAATGTACCTGTTCTAACTTACATGCAAATTCAACTTAAGAACAAACCCGCAGAACCTATCTTGTTCATAACCCAGAGCCAGCCTCTACATACATACAGTCAGCCCTCTTCTGTACCTGTGGGTTCCACAACTGTGGATTTAACAAGCCACTAATCAGAAAAAAATTCCATGGTTTCTAAAACTACGCAGAATTTAATTGAATGAAGTGATGTGTGGGCATCATATCAGGTAGACGTATAATGGAGAGACTATGTGAAGTATACGGGGGGATGTGCGTAGGTTCTATGCAAATTCCATGCCATTTCCTATCAGGGACTTGAGCATCTGTGGATTTTCATATCCACAGAGGACTGAAGGATGACTGTACACATATATATGCCACTTATTTTAAAAAATGAAATAATTGTTAGTTCAAGCAGCCTTTTGGCAATAGCAGTTCCGTTCAGCTGATGGTCTTTGAGTAGGAACAGATTCTCATGAATAAAGAGGTGCTTATAGCTGTATTTATCTTAAACTGGATCTGTTTTAGAGAGTTGAGTATTTTAAGGCAAAGTATATGTTGACAAGTTAAAAGAGTGTTTTAATAAGAATGCTTTCTGGGGCTTTTTGTCAGTTAGCACTGATCATATTTTAATTGGCTTCTATTTGTTGCATTTATGTCTTTGGAAGAGGGTGTGTGTCTTCTGATGGATAAAAAAATAAAGTTATCTACTCACTCATTGTTTTTTCAGAGAATGCCAAACATGAACAATGGGCTGAGGACAGGTGATCAAATACACAGTCCTGATAGCCATCAGACTCTTCCTGTGCCCCTGGCAGACATCAAACATCAATCTGAGCATGTTAGCATTTTTCTCAACACTGTCCTCCATGCAGACACTGGAATCCATCAGTGTTAGCCACTAGTTTGACTCCTGGGCTAACAATACCTTTGTCTTTCTATGGTGAGAGCCAATGTTATATGGGTAGCCAATAGTAATAAAAGGACACCATGTGTAATGTGGAATAATGAAGATAGAGTTATTCCCCTTGGAAATCACACCATGTAATCCCTCTGTTGTGAGCAGAAATGGAATAGTAGTTTTTGGTGTAGGAAAATGATTAACCATTTGGAATTAGTCTATGTTTGGGTAAGGAAAATGCAGTTCCTACAGTATATAAATTTCATGTCTCCGACTAGTGAAGTGGCCCTACTGGTCTATGTCTAGAGACATTGTCCCTTTCTGCTTCTTCATCTTCTCTTCCCTGAACTTCTACACAATCTGTATCAACAGCAGACTCTTGGAGGGCAGGGTCTGTTTGCTTTCCTCCTCTTTTTTTTTTTTTTTTTAATTTTTTAACTCTCAGATGAATATGGGAGTACACACACTTAAGTTTCATTGTTTGCAATTGTATGTGAGTACCTAGCACCATGTGGTGTATGTAGTCAGCGAGAGTAGTGAATTAATCCTCCAAATGAGCTCCCTGCCTCTAGGCTTTTTCTTTCCCATTTTAATTTGTCTTAATTTTTAGGATTAATAAATCAATCTTTTCTTCAAGTGTTGTTTCATTTTTAATTGACAAATAATTATATATATTTATGGGTGTACAATGTGATATTCTCATACACGTATACATTGTGGTATGATAGGGCTAATTAGCAAATCCATCACCTCAAATACATATAATTTCTTTATATTGAGAACATCTAAAATCCTTTTTATTTTAAAATATTAAGAGAGTACAAATGTTTTTGTTACATGGATACCTGGATAATTACTTATATTGGAGCTTTTAGTATACCTATCACAGGAATGGTGTTCATTGTAAATGACAGGTAAGTTAGCCCCTCTCCCTTCTTAGTTTCCAAAGACCTTTACTTGTCTTTGTGCCTGTGTGCCTTGAGCCCAAGAGTTTGAGATTGCTGTGAGTTAGGATGCCATAGCAGTATAACAAGGGAAAAAATGTTACAATCTGTCTAAAAGAGAGAAATAGAGACAGGAATTAAGGTGGGATGGGAGGAAGGATGGAAGGGAGGGAGGGAGAGAGGAAAGGGGGGAAGGAAGGAAGAGAAAGAAAGAAAAGGAGGCATTATAAAGGGGAAATTACATATTTCAGTTATAAATGAGGATGTACTATCCTTAAACAACATATTAACAAGTTGAATTAAAAATTAATGTTTAAGCAATGTACTTTGGTCAAAATTAAATTCAATTTATGTGAGGATTAGTCACTATTTTCCTTTCTTTTCTTTCTTTTTTTTTCTTCTTTTGTTCTTCTTTTCCTTGCCCTTACCCCCCTCCCTCCTACTCTGTTTGGTCTCCCCTTCCCCCATATCCCACCATGTCATTGTCATTAAGGGTTGGAAGTCAATTTTTCAGAAAAAATGGAATTCAGAAGAAAAGAGGAGTTGCAATCTTATTTTCAGATACGTATGGATTTAAGCAACTAAAGTCAAAAAAGACAATGATGGTCACTTCATATTAGTCAAGGGAAAAATACAAAAAGAAGACATTTCAGTTCTAAATATTTATGCACCAAATTTAAATGCTCTCAGATTCTTAAAACAGACCTTGCTTAGTCTGAGCAATCCTATAATACCATAATAATAGAGGACTTCAACACCCCTCTCTCAGAGCTGGACAGATTCTCTAAACAGAAATTAAATAAAGATATTAGAGATTTAAATGAGACCCTAGAACAACTGTGCTTGATAGACGCATGTAGAACATGCCATCCCAAAGACAAAGAATATACATTCTTCTCATCATTCCATGGAACATTCTCCAAAATTGATCATATCCTAGGACACAAAACAAACCTCAGCAGAATCAAAAGAATTGAAATTCTACCTTGCATCTTCTCAGGCCACAAGGCACTAAAAATGGAACTCAACTCCAACAAAAACATTCAACTTCACACAAAGGCATGAAAGTTAAACAACCTTATGCTGAATGACAGTTGGGTGCAGGAAGAAATTAAAAAGGAAATCATTAACTTCCTTGAGTATAACAACAATGAAGACACAAGCTACCAAAACCTATGCAATATAGCAAAAGCAATCCTGAGAGGAAAATTTATCACTTTAGAAGCCTACATTCAAAAAAGGGAAAGAGAGCATATCAACAAACTCACAAGCCATCTGATGGAATTGGAAAAAGAACAATCTAAGCCTAAACCTAGCAGAAGAAAATATCCAAAATTAAATCAGAAGTCCATAAAATTAAAAACAAAAGAATCATTCAGAAAATTAATGAAACAAGGAGTTGTTTTTTTTTTTATTTTAAACTTCTTTTTTTAAATTAAATAATATGTGTGGTCATTAATGCAATCATGGGGTAGTAAGGGGGGGGGTTATATATAATTTGAAGTATTTTCATCAAATAATGTGTTCAGACATTTATATTTTACATTTAGTAAGTTTCACCTGTACCCTTCTAAGATGCACCGTGGGTGTGGATCCCCCAAGGAGC
>CAUYON010023743.1:0-33459 GCA_963573935.1 Arctocebus calabarensis
CCACAGCACCACCTGGTGTCCTGGGACATACTGCAACATACTGTCATCAAGAGCAAGAACTTATCTTTGAAGCAAAGAAGGTGGTGAGAAGGAAAAAGAAGATAAGGAGGTGAACAAGAAGAAAGAACACATGAAGAAGAAACAGAAAAATTCAGGCAACATGAAAAACCAAAACAGAGAAACTCCCTCAAGGGACCATGTGGCAGCTACTGCAGAAGACTCCACCTATAAAGAATTAATGAACTTGAAAGAAAGAGAATTTGAATAAAGGGGGATAAAGACAATAAAAGGAATGGATGAGAAAAGGGAAAGACAGAAGCAAAAGTCAGATAAGAGATATGTAGAATATAGAAAGGATATGGGGGAGCTTAAGGACATGAAGGAGACAATCAAGGAATGTAAAGACGCAGTAGGAAATATCAAAAATAGGTTAGACCTTAGAGAAGAAAGAACCTCAGAGATAGAGGAGAAAGCAGAAAAGGCACTTAGAGAACTATGAGACTCCATGAAGCATTCAAACATGAAGGGGAAGAAGATTGTCCCAAAGGAATGGAAGCCCTACTGAAGACTTATCAGAAATGAAAACTTTCTAAGTTTTACTAAAGATACTGACATATTACTTTCAGCTGGATATGAAACTTTGGGTCATCTCAACTCAACCAAAGCCTCTCCAAGACACATTGTAATGAACCTGTCCAAAGTCAAGATGAAAGAAAAAATTCTGCAAGCAGCCAGGAGTAAGCACCAACTAACCTACAGAGGCAGAACCATTAAAATGACAGCAGACTTTTCAACTGAAACTTTCTAAGCGAGAAGAGCATTATCATCCACCTTAAACATTCTGAAACAAAATAATTTTCAGCCAAGAATTCTGTATCCTGATGAACTAAGTTTCAAAATTGATGGAGAAATCAAATCTTTTGCAGATATTCAAGCACTGGGAAATTCACCACAACAAAACCAATTCTATAGGAAATATTTAGACCTATTATCAACACTGAACGCACAATGGACCACCAGCAAAGTAAACACCCAGAAGCTAAAGGTCAAAACTTAAGTTTCCACAATGGCACAAAGGATGAACTACACAGTGCACTTTCACAAAATAAGATGAATAGAACTCCACCACACTTTCAATTCTCTCAAAAAATGTCAATGGACTGAATTCACAACTAAAGAGGCACAGGCTAGCTGATTGGATAAAAAAGCACAAGCCATCTATATGATGCCTCCAAGAGACACATCTAGCCTTGAAGGACAAACCAAGACTCAGAGTTAAGGGATGGAAAAGAGTTATCAAGCAAATACAAGTCAGAAGAAAGGAAGGGTTGCAATCTTATTTTCAGGTGCAAACAGATTTAAAGCGACTAAAGTTAAGAAAGACAAGGTTGGATACTTTATACTGGTCAAAGGAAAAATACAACAAGAAGACATTTTGATTTTTAAATATTTATACACCCAACTGAAATATTCCCAGATTTATGAAACAGACCTTGATGGGTCTGAGCGATATGATACCCCATAACACCTTAATAGTCGAGGACTTTAACACCTCTCTGACAGAATTGGACAGATCTTCTAAACAAAAACTAAACAAAGATACAAAGGACTTAACTGTAATCCTAGAACAATTAGGATTTATAGACATATAGAATACACCATCCCAAAGCTAAGGAATATACATTTTTCTTGGTAGCCCATGGTATGTACTCCAAAACTGATCACATCCTAGGATACAAATCAAACCTCAGAAAAATTAAAGGAATAGAAATTATAGCTTGTATCTTCTCAGACCACAAGGCAACAACGGAAGAACTCAACTCCAACAACAATGTTCATCCCCACACAAAGACTTGGAAATTAAACAACCTTATGCAGAATGATAGTTGGGTTCAGGAAGAAATAAAAGAGGAAATCATTAAATTCTTCAAATATAACAACAATGAAAACACAAGTTACCAAAACATATAAGCTACATCAAAAGCAGTCATAAGAGGGAAATTTATCTCATTAGACACCTACATTTAAAAACCAGAAAGATAGCATATCAACAAACCCATGAACCCTCTTATAGAATGGGAAAAAGAAGAACAATACTATCTCAAATCCAGCAGAAGAAAGGTAATAACCAAAATTAAATTAGAGATTTATGAAATTGAAAACAAAAGAAGAATCATTCAGAAAATTAACAAAACAAAAGTTGGGTTTTTTTGAAAAAATAAATAAAATGGATAAACCTTGGCCCAAATTAACTAGATAGAAAAGCAAAATCTCTAATAACCTGAATCAGAAACTATAAAGGGGAAATAATAATACATGCCACAGAAATACAAAAAATCATCTCTGAGTACCATGAGAAACTCTATGCCCAGAAATTTGACAACATGGAAAAATTGGATCAATACCTAGAATCTCACTCTCTAGTCCCTAGTTAATTAAGAAGAAATGGATCTCTTCAATAGACCCCCATGTCAAGAACTGAGATCAAAGAAACAATAAAAGGATCTCCCAACAGGGCAGTGCCTGTGGCTCAAAGGAGTAGAGCGCCAGCCGCATATACTGGAGGTGGCAGATTCAAATAGGGCTCTGGCCAAAAACTGAAAAAAAAAAAAAATCTCCCAACAAATAAAAGCCCTGGTCCAGATGGCTTCATACCAGAATTCTATCAAACCTTCAAAAAAGAGCTTACACCCATACTGCAGAAGTTATTCAAAAGAATTGGGAGGGCAGGAATCTTCCCCAACACGTTCTACAAAGCAAACACCACCCTGATAACAAAATGAGGAAAAGACCCACTGAAGAGGAGAATTTCAGACCAATTTTCACTAATGAATATAGATGCAAAAATTCTCAATAAAATCCTAGCCAACAGATTACAGCTACATATGAAAAAAATCATTCATCATGATCAAGTAGGTTTCATCCCAGGGATGCAAGGCTGGCTTAACATATACAAGTCCATAAACACAATTCACCATATCAACAGAAGCAAAATAAGAGAACATATGATCCTCTCAATAGATGCAGAAAAAGCATTTGATAAAATTCAGCATTCTTTTCTCATTAGAACACTTAAAAATTTAAGCATAGGTGGCACATTTCTTAATCTGATTGAAGACGTCTATGACAAACCCACAGCTAATATTTTACTTAATGGAGTAAAATGAAAGCTTTTCCACTTAGAACTGGAACCATACAGGGTTGTCCTCTATCACCACTACTATTCAACATAGTGCTGGAAGTTCTACCCAATACAATCAGGCAAGAGAAAGAAATAAAAGGCATCCAAATGGGAGCAAAGGAGGTCAAACTCTCGCTCTTTACTGATGGATGATATGATCTTACCCTTAGAGAATCCCAAAGATTCAACCACAAGACTCCTGGAAGGGAACAAAAAAATACAGCAATGTCTCAGGATAAAAAATCAATGTCCACAAATCAGTAGCCTTTGTATATGCTAATAACAGCCAAGATGAGAAGCTAATCAAAGATATAATTCCCTTTATAGTAGCTTCGGAGAAAAATGAAATACCCAGGAATATACTTAACAAAAGAGGTGAGGAACCTCTACAAAGAAAATTAGGAAACCCTAAGAAAAGAAGTAGCAGAAAATATTAGCAAATTGAAGAACATACTATACTCCTGGCCGGGAACAATCAACATTATTGAAAGTGTCTGTCCTGTCCAAAACAATCTACAGATTCAATGCAATCCCCATTAAAGTACCATCATCACACTTTCAAGATTTGGAAAAAATAATTCTTCATTTTGTATGGAACCAGAAAAAAACCCATATAGCTAAGGCAATTCTTAGTAATAAAAACAAAGCCGGGGGTATCACCCTATCAGACTTTCAGCTATACCACAAGGCCATAGTGATTAAAACAGCATGGTATTGGCACAAAAATAGAGACAGCGACATCTGGAATTGAATAGAAAACCATGAGATGAAACTACAATCTTACAGCCACCTGATCTTTGATAAACCAAACAAGAACGTTCACAAGGGAAAGAATCCCTATTCAATAAATGGTGTTTGGAGAACTGGATAACAACATGTAAAAGACTGAAACTGGACCTGCACCTTTCTCCGCTCACTAGAATTGATTCAAGATGGATAAGAGATCTAAATCTAAGGCATGAATCAACAAAAACCCTCAAAAAAAGTGTGGGGAAAATACTTGAAGATATCGGCCTGGGGAAAGAATTTATGAAGAAGACTCTAGTGGCAATTACACCAATAACAAAAATAAACAAATGGGACTTAATTAAACTGAAAAGCTTCTGCACAGCGAAGGAAACAACAGCCAAAGCAAACAGACAATCTTCAGAATGGATAAAGATATTTACATATTACTTGGACAAAAGCTTGATAAATAGGATCTATAGATAACTCAAATTAATTAACAAAAAAGACCCAACAATCCCATATATCACTGAGCAAGATATATGAATAGAACCACCTCTAACAAAAACAAATGGCTAACAAATATATGCAAAAATATTCATCATCCCTAATCATAAGAGAAATGCAAATCAAACCACCCTGAGATAGCACCTAACCCCACTGAGAATGGCCCACATCACAAAAACTCAAAGCTGCAGATGCTCCAGTGGATGTAGAGAGAAGGGAACACCTTTACACTGCTGGTAGGACTGCAAACTAATTCAATTTCTTTGGAAGGAAGTATGGAGAATCCTCAAAGAACTCAAATTAGACCTCCCATTTGATCCTGTAACCCCATTACAAGGCATCTACCCAGAAAATAAAAAAATCCTTTTGTCATAAGGACACTTGCACTAGACTGTTTATTGCAGTTCAATTTACAATCACCAAAATGTGGAAACAGCCTAAATGCCCACCAACCCAGGAATGGACAACAAGCTATGGTAAAGGTATACCATGGAATCCTCTTCAGCCATTAAAAAAGGTAGAGACTTTGCATCTTTTGTATTAACCTGGACGGAGGCATAAAGCATTATAAGAATGGAGAAGCAAAAATTCAACACACTCAATTCTAATATAAAGGCAGCAGATGAACTAATACAAGGAGGGGGTGGGGGAATGAGGGAGTGGGAAGAGGGGAGAAGGTAGGGGGAAGGGGGTCAAGGTGTTTGGCATACCTCTCAAGGGCAGGGCACAATTGTAAGAGGGATTTTATCTAACAAATGCAATCAGTGTAACCTAATTCTTTGAACCCTCAATGAATCCCAAACAATAAAAAAAAAAAAAATTAAAAGAAGAAAGATTAAAAAAAGAATGTTATCCTGATATTTCTATGCAAACACTAAGAGTATCGTTCATGTTATGTATTTATTTCACAAATCCTTTGTTCCTGCTATAAAAGTATACTTCAGAGTGAACTTTTATAGAATATTAAAGGAGAGTCTTATTTAGAATATCTTTGTTAACCTACCTAAAAGATCTAAGGACTGACTTTAGCCCCAATAATTACAACCTCTGTAATTTATAGCCTGTCTTTACTTCACATCTTTGGCCCTTGTCTCTCTTTCTGTGAAGAATTTTGTTATTGAAGTAGATCCCCCTTCCTTAGATCCCTTCCAGTTTTAAGAATGTTAAATTTAATTTCTTATTTTATACAATGAGAGACCATGACCTAGAGGAAGTAAGTTTTATGCTTCACTCTTAGTAATTCAGAATTTGGGGGTCAGCTTTTAAATTGAAGTATAATACATTATTGTATATATACAAATGGCAAATGTAGACCCCAGTGAATTTGCATGAAGTGAACAAACTCATGTAACTACATCTAAATAAACATATAGAACACTTCAGCACCCAGGAACTTCCCTTATGGCCTTCCTGGTGATTTCCCCAAAAAGGCAACCTTTATTCTGAATTTTACCACCTTTTTTAGTTTTTTATGTTTTTGAACTTTCTAGCAACTTAATTATACAATTTGTACTCCTTTGCATCTGGCTTCTTTCTTTCAACATTATGTTTGCAGGATTCATTCATGTTGTTGCCTATAGCTATAATGCACTACTGTTGTTGCTATGTGGTTATTTTGATGTATGAATATATATAATACCATAATTTATTTATCTATTCAAAAAATTTGAGCTATTTCCATTTGGCAACTACCAAACCTTAGTCTTCTCAAGTTAATGTTTATAAAATATAAAGCATTTACTATTCCTGGCTTATTTATTTTGAGCACACATATTTTACATTTTCTATCCAGGAGGGAGAAGCCTAAGAGACAGAGTCAATAAGGCCAGTGCAGACTGGCTTTCTCCAGACACCGCGTCTTATGTGTGGGAAAAAGAATTTTCACAGAGCAACTTGTTTCTGTGTTAGCAAAGAGGACCAACACCACTGACTGCAGAGAGTGGCAGCACTGCATGGTCTGGATGGAAAATAAGCACCGCCACAGCAGAAAGGCTGCCTGGACCCACCTGCAGCATCCTTGGTCCTGGGTTTGGTGCAGTCAGCAGGACTGTCTCGTGGGCACACACATGACATAAATCCAAAGCCTGAGAAAGGATGAGTAGACGTGTCTCACCGAACTGAAGGGCAAGAACAGAACCAGGGTGCCAGCCATCACAGGGATGTGCATCACAGGTTGCACATCACCATTGTGCACATTTCTGCTGCACAATCCATATGGTGAATAAGTGTCTCGATTTTACATCTCAGTTCTCTCTTGGTCCTCATTGCTAGCTTGGTAATGACTTGAGTCAAACGTTAAAATCATGGCTTCTGGGATGGGTGCGGTGGCTGACACCTGAAATCCCAGCACTGTAGGAGGCCGAGGCAGAAGGGTCACTTGAACCCAGGAGACTGAGACCAGCCTGAATGAGAGTGTTTTTCTACTCTCAGTAGAAAAATTAGCAGGTGTGGTGGCACATGGTCCCAGCTACTTGGGAAACTGAGGCAAGAGGGTTGCCTGAGCCCAGGAGTCCGAGGTTGCTATGAATGAGACTAATGCCATGGCACTCTATTCTGGGCAACAGAGTGAGACTGTGTCTCAAAAAAAAAAAAAATCATGGTTTCTGAAATCTAGCTTTCTTGGTTGGGTAGAGGATTGAAAGGAAATAATCCCTAGAGAAACAGGTGTTCGTTAAAAATTTAGAAAATTTTTGATACCAGCTAGACCTAGCTTTCAGTTTATGCCAGTGGTTCTCACCCTTCCTAATGCCATGACCCTTTAATACAGTTCCTTCTGTTGTGGTGACCCCCGACCATAAAATTATTTTCATTGCTACTTCATAACTGTAATTTTGCTACTGTTATGAATTATAATGTAAATATCTAATATGCAGAATGGTCTTAGGCGACCCCTCTGAAAGGGTCATTTGACCCCAAAGGGGTTACGACCCACAGGTTGAGAACCTCTGGTTTATACTCTGCCACTGCTGGCTCAGTTTCACTGAATAAGTTATTTAACCTTTCTTTGTCATTTCCCTCATCTGTAAGTGTTGCTCTGAGGATTAAAGACAGATGAATGAGAATCAAGCACACCACGGTAATTTTCTCCTGCTTCTCTCCACTGTGAAAAAGTCAGTTAAAAAGGGGTAGGAGAGAGGAAGACGAAACTTGAAGCAAAGGCCTTGTACCCTGGTGCTGACATTTCTAGCTCTGGGGTCTTAGGCATGTCACTGAAATCTACTGTATCTCAATTTCCTGATGAACCCAAAAGAGGAGTTCCAGACAGTACTGAATCAGTGGGGGCTGATTTTTGGAGGCTAAGGGCTCCCCATAAGTGCTTAGGTGTTGCTGAGCATGTGGGGAGAAGGGCAGACAGCAAGGGAACTACAATCTAGTAAAATTTCTCCTACCTACCTCCTTCTCTCTTTTTTAACCTGTTTTATAAATTGAGATTTTGCATCAGATTTGTTTTTTGGGGAAAAAGTTTGCTGCTTGCAAAATTAAAAGCATTTTGAAAAACACCAGATGAGATTCCCTCTCAAGTGCTTCCTTGCTCTAAAACATGAGGCTCTGCTAAATGCCTTCCATTGTTGAGGCCAAGCTAGCCCCAAAGCCCAGAGGTAGCCTGGACGTTTTCAGCAACCCATTAAGTCATCTGTCTTGGGACAGCAGGAAAAACAAGCCCTATCCACAGCCATGGCTAAAACAGAGAGAGATATTCATCCAACTTGTCCAGAAAACAAACCAAGTACACCCTCTCAAAATGCATTATTAACACACTATAGGAAACATTCCCCAGGACTATAAAGACATCTCTTTCAAAGGGAATGAACAATCTGCACTTTGCTTAGATTATAGTTTTAGATTGCTTTATAGTTTCCCAGCTTCAAGAGAGGATGGCTGCAGAGCATAAGTGGTTACCCTTACCCAAATAGTTGTCTGGCCCTTCATGGTAACTGTGAAAACACTGTGTCAGTTGTGAGCCCCACCATTGATGGACAAGTCTAAATAGAAGATATGCACAGGGGATAAGGGTCTAGCTTGAACATTTTCTGCTCTCTTGAGCCAGGTAGAAAGTAGGATGAAAAGATTATTCTCTTGATAAGAAATTCATTCTTAGAGAAGCAAATATGTGAAGCAAAGAAAGCCTCCATTATTTCTGGGAAGGAAGATCACAGGTAGTTTATATGTTGGTATCTGATATTTTGGAAGGCACCTGATGGATAATCTACGTCAGTAGTTTTCAAACTATTTTGGAGTAGGTTTTCTAACAGAAGTTTAAGAATGTGATACAACCTCCAAATTATTTAACCAGAACATTTATTAAGGTTGAAGCAGGTCTAGGAGATTGGCCCTGCTTAGCCCTTCTCCGCCAGGACATCCCTCTTAGATAACCTCTTGAAATCTTTGCAGTGTCTCAGGAAGAGTTTAAAGATCATTCATTAGTTCTACTTTCCCTGCTTATAGGTGACAAAGGGACGAACAGGTCTGAGCAGGGCCTCATGACGCTCAGCTCAGTGTTTTCACAACAGAGCCTTTCTGAGATGACATTGGAAACCACCTTTAGTCATTTTTAGGAGTCACATAGTCAGATAAACTGCTTAAAGTCTCAATGAAGTTTCTCTCTTTGCTTGTCTAAAAAATATCTGTAAAGGAAGGAGGGATCAAATCTTAATTTCAAAAACAGGCAACTACCCCTACCGTCTAGAAAGTCACACCCAAAACTGTCATAAGTAATTTGAAAGGAAAAAGGGGTAATATCAAAATTTGTTCACTAAATCCAATGAGTCTTGAAGAAAGTACATGGTCAAAGGCCCTACCCACCCACTGATTCACACATCCCACTAGCAGGCACTGCTCACAGCCATCACTTGCTGCTAGACATGGAGGCAAATGACCCCAGACTTTGCAAAACTTGCTTTTGAGGAGAAAAGGCATGACTTGCCTCTAAATCCTATACTGGGAACAGAATAGGGAAAGAGAGAGAGATTGGAGAGGAAGAGAGGGAAGGACAGAAAAGGGGAAGTGAGGAAAGGGGAAGAGGAGAGTATCAGGGTGGCCAGTGGTTGGTTGGGGTGGTGTGTGGTTGAGAAGGAAGAGAACGAGGGGGACGTGATGTGTAGAATCAGTACATGAAAAAGATCTAGACTGAGACGTGTGCCCCAGAGCATCAAACACCAGACTGGCACTTAGAAGGCCAGGAGGGTGACCTTGGGGGATCCCAGGGTATGCAGGGACCCAAGAGTGGCATTTCCTTGTCCTCCACACCAGCACTGTCACCTATGAAATGTGATTACAAATATATGGAATCTTTACTAAATTAAAAAGAGCTTACTGAGTTCCCCACAGCATATAATTCAGTATTTTGGTATTTGGTCAAGCATTTTGATTTTTTAAAGTAAAATGTGTAAGAAACTTGTTTTTGTTTTAATGTGGGCCCAATCTATACTCATATTCCCGTCATAACTTTCACAAACTCCTCCCACTATGCAAGACTGTGATTGCTGGGGTGTGGAGTAAATACCACCAGTTCATCCTCAGTAACTGTTTTTTAAAAGTATTCATGGGTCAGAAGCAGCAAAACCGGGTATGTGGGAATGGACTCTATGTTGCAATGGATGTAGTGATTAAAAACAGAAAAGGAAGGACCCTACTAAGCTCAATCAGAAATGAAAAGGGAGATATTACAACTGATACCACAGAAATACAGAACATCATCTCCAAATATTACAAAAATCTCTATACATATAAACTGGAAAATATTGAGGAAATGGACACATTCTTAGAAACACACAAGCTCCCTAGGCTCGATCAGGAAGAAACAGAATTCCTAAATAGACCAGCATCAAGTAATAAAATTGAAGCAGCTATAAAATACTTTCCAACAACAAAAAAAGCCCTGAACCAGATGGTTTCACAGCTGAATTTTATCAGATTGACAAAAAGAAACTTGTCCCTATACTGTAGAAATTATTTCATAACATAAAGGAAGGAATCCTCCCCAACTTGTTCAATGAAGGACACAACAAAAAAAGAAAACTACAGACTAATAACCCATAGTAATAAATACGGATGGACAAATTCTCAATGAAATTATAGCCAACTTAAGCAGCACATCAAAAAAAATAATCCACCGCAACTAGTGGGCTTCATCCTAGGGAAACAAGGATGGTTCAACAAACGCAAATCTGTAAATGGGACTCACCACATAAATGAAGGCAAAACAGATACCATGTGATCATTGCAATAGATACAGAGAAGGCTTCTGACAAATTTCAGTATTTTTTTCTAACATACCTCAAAAATTTAAAAGCCATATGCAATAAACCTACAGTCAACATCATACTGAATGGAGAAAAACTGAAAGCATCCTGGCTAGAACTGGAACTAAACAAGGTTGCCCAAGGTCACCCCTTCTATCCAACACAGTGCTGGAAGTCCCAGTCGGAACAATCAGACTGGAGAAGGAAATCAAGGGTATCCACATGAGGACAGAAAAGCTCAAACTATCACTCTTTCACAGCAATATGGTCTTATGCCTAGAAAAACCCCAAACATTCTGCCCAGAGACTCATGGAACTGATAAATAAATTCACCAGAGTCTTGGGAGACAAAATCACTATAGCATTCCTCAACGCTAAGAACGGCCAGCTGAGAATCAAATCAAAAACTCAATACCTTTCACAATAGCAACAAAGAAAACAAAATGCCTAGGAATATATTTAACCAAGGAGGGACAACTAGGAGTGACTGAGGAAGGAAACAAATGGAAAGGAAAAACACACCATGCTCATGGATCAGCAGAATCAACACTGTTAAAATGTCAGCACTACCCAAAGCGATCTTCAGATTCAATGCAATCACCATTAAAATACCAACAACGTGGGCAGTGCCCGTTGCTCAGTGGGTAGAGCACCGGCCACATATACCCAGGCTGTCAGGTTTGAACCCAGCCCAAGCCTGCTAAACAACAATGACAACAAAAAAATAGCCAGGCGTTGTGGCTGGTGCCTATAGTCCCAGCTACTTGGGAGGCTAAGGCAAGAGAATTGCTTAAGCCCAGAAGTTTGAGGTTGCTGTGAGCTGTGACACCACAACACTCTACCAGGGGCATCAAAGTGAGATTCTGTCTCAAACAAACAAAAATACCAACAACGTTTTTATCAGATCTAGAAAAAATAATTCTAAGCTTTATGTGGAACCAGAAAAGAGCCTGAGTAGCCAAAGCAACCTTAAGCAAAATGGACAAATCAGGAGGCATCACTTTACCAGACTTCAAGCGGTACTTACAAGGCTGTAGTAATCAGAACAGCAAGGTACTGGCCCAAGGACAGAGACATAGACCAACGGATCAGAACCACACATAAATCCATCCTCACACTGCTATCTGATATTCCACAAAGCAGACAATAACATGACTGGGAAAAATAGACAGTGCTGAGAAAAACGAATAGCCACATGTAGAAGATTCCAACAGGATCTGCACTTCTTACCACTCACAGAAATTTACAATGTATAATAGATGTAAATCTAAGGCATGAAATTATAAGAATTCTAGAAGAAAATGTTGGAAAAACTGTCATAGACATCACCCTAGCCAAAGACTTTATGAAGAAGACCCCAAAGGCAAATACAGCAACAACGAAAATTAACAAATAAGACTTGATTAAATTAAAAACCTTCGTTCAGCCAAGGAAACAATCAACAGAACGCATAGACAATATACAGAATGGGAGAAAATATTTGCATGCTATACATCCTATAAAGGGTTGATAATAAGAATCTATAAAGAACTCAAGCAAATTAGCAAAAGAAAAAAAGAAAAATCAAACAATCCTATGGTGGGTTAAAGATGGGCAAGAACAGAAGCTTTTCAAAAGAAGACAGACTAGGGCCAGGTGCAGTGGCTCACACCTGTGATCCTGACTCTGGGAGGGTGAGGAGGGTGGTTTGCCTGAGCTCAGAGGATCAAGACCAGCCCAAGCTGGAGGAAGACCTCGTCTCTAAAACATAGCCGGGCGTTGTGGTGGGCACCTGTAGTCAGCTTCTTGGGAGGCTGAGGCAAGAGAATCGCTTAAACCCAAGAGTTTGAGGTTGCTGTGAGTTGTGACACCAAAGCACTCTACTGAGGGTGACAAAGTGAGAGTCTTGTCTCCAAAAATAAAAAAAAAAAGACAGACTAATGACCAATAAGTATATGAAAAAAATGCTGTCTCTAATCAGGAAAATACAAGTCAAAACCAGAGTGAGGTATCACCTAACTGCAGAAAATTAAAAAAAAATCCCAAATAACAGATATTGGCATGGACGCAGAGACTAATGGGATGCTTGTACACTGTTGGTTAGACTGTAAAGACTACAGTCCTGTAGGAGACTGAGCACCATGCTTATAGGAACAGTCACCGGTTCTTGAGGGAGGCTCTGGGAGATGTTTTGCAGCCTGGAGATAAGCCTCAAGCAACTTAGTGCTCTAACGGCTCATTAGTAAGCAGGTGTTGGACTTTGAACATCTGTGGGAGTTGAGACCATAGGGAAAGAGCACGTAGTGATCATTGAATAGGTGATCCATGTGTATGGGGCCCCCCCCCACACCTGTTGTATACCATTTCAATAAAAGGCCACAGCGGACATTACTGGGGCTCTCCTGCACCTATGGGGAGCCTCACCTCTTGCAAGCTTGTACTTTTCAATCCGTGTACCGGCTGTTTCCTGTGAGTGGTGTCGGCATGCCATAGTGGCACCAACACAGTCCAGTACAGCACAACCTCTATGGAAAGTCGTATGGAGATTCCTCCAAGAACTAAAAGTAGACCTATTATTTGACCCAGAAAGCCAAACATTGGGTATTTACCTAAAGGAAAAATTCATTTTATCAAAAAGAGAGGTACACTTGAATGTTTATTGCAGTACAATCACAATCACAAAAATGTGGAAGCAACCCAAGTGCCCATCGATACATGAATGGATGAGTGAAATGTGGTCTATGTGTGCCATAGAGTACCACCTAGCCATAAGAAAAAATGGTGAACTATGATCCTCTGTGACAACCTGGGTGGAACTGGAAACTATTCTTCCAAGTTTTGCAGGAATGGAAAAGCAAACACCACATATACTCAGTATTATACCGGAACCAATCGATCAACACCCACATGCACATTTGGCAGTAAAACTCAATGCAAAGCGAGCAGGTGGGTGCAGGCTGGACAGATAGGGCAGTTCACACCTAGTGGCTACAATGCACACCATCCGGGTGAGGGGCACACTTATAAATTTGACTGAAACTGTACAAAAGCAATTCATGTAACCCTATAATATTCTGGGGGAAAAAAGATGTGTGCTTCAGATTCAGACAGACTGGAATTTGAACCCTAGCTACTTCTAACCATTTATAAAGGTCTTTATAAAAGTATTTAACTCTTCTAAATTTCAAATAGGGATGAAAAAGGAAAATTCCTGGAGAAAGAAGGGAAACTTTAATGATATTGATGAACTGAACAGCATTATCTCCCCCACACCCCACACCTTCCTCTAGCCCTGGGAATAAGACTCCACACTGATTCTCACTAAGGAAAATCATCCTAGCCTTTTGCTTCTCACCAGGACAATGTATTTTTTTCTTTTTTCCTCTGAGTAATCAAGCATAAAAAAAAAATCCAGATACTAGTCTATAACAGTGGCTACAGGAGGCAGGAACTGATTTCCTCTTGGGAAAGACTTAATTCTAGAATATTGAGTGTTAGGGCCATTTCCTTGCACTCCTGTGAGAGTATATCTCAAATTACGTATTTGTTCATCTTTAATTATTCTCCTCTGTACACATGACAGCAATCTCAGGGGCTTATGTGCTGACTATGCAGAGCATCAAACAGTTTTCAGTAACATAGGCAACGTAGAATTCATGGGGTATCTGATATGAATCAGCGAAAGTTCAAACAAATCTGACTTTTGAGATCGTCCTTTTAATAGGTTTTTATGAACACAGTGTTTCCTCCTCAAAACACCTGTCAGGCGACTCACTGTCATCATTCCTTGAGGGAACCATGAAACAGCCCTGAACTTGGAATGATGCAGTTGGTCGGGACGCTGGAAACACAACAGGCTTTCCTCATCATGTGCAGAGGGCTCATTTCATTGCCCTTCTTGCACTGTGGATAACAAATCTTTTCCTGCCTTCACAAACTAAGTTTTGGCCAAATTTTCACATTCTTTCCTCACTTATGAAAAGTGTTGATATAGGCTCAGAGATGTACCCCACTTTTAAACATTTTCAAAGATGAGTTCAATGTACACATTTCATCCCCTGGTTAATGTTTCTCACAGAGCTTGTCCATACCAACATTTCTAAACCTACTAGTTTGATTATATAACTGTTATTATCAAGGCTAGCCAAAATAATAACCATTAACTTAGGAAACAAAACTGTTCCAAAGGCGAACTATACCACAATTTTTGCATAACTTTTTTTTTTGATGCCAAGACTTGGATTGTGTATAATAATTTCTTTTCATTTTCAGAGAAATTTCCCCCTGAAAAATACCCATTAAAGTCTTATAATGGTATTAAACACAATAAAAATTTATTTTTAAACACAGTAAAAATTTTTCTAAAAAATGGCTATGTCCAGAACAAACTAGATTTGTCATTTTAAAGCCCTGCTCTGGGAGGTAAGTAATAACTTTTTCAGTTCTGCAGAAAATGCTGTAGAGATTGGTTTTCTCTCAAGAATTTTATTCTGCAGTCCACATTTGTTTCCACAGATTTCAAACTAGTGCTCAATGTCTTGAAGTATACTGTCTTTTTATGCCATTTAATTAATGTCTTATCTGAATGCTTATCCTAACTGTCAGCTTACTGAGGGTCATATTTCTCTGGGCCCTATCTTTTTCTTAATCATTTAAATCACTCAGGACTCTTTTGGCTGCAAATAGCAGACTTGAAGTTTGATCTAGTTTAAGCAATAGAAGAATATTTATTGGCATACTAGCCAAATCCAGGACATCAGACGATTACTGACTTTCCCTCATCTCAGCTGCTTGGTTCTATGGCTGTGGGGCTTCCAGATTTATGTTGCAATTACACATCTAAAAAACACAGGAGAAAAGTTTTGTGGAAGGATTAGAGTTGTCCTAATGTAGGTCAGCTGTCCGTCCTTAGACCCGTCTTGGTGGTAAGAATGTGAGGGGCTGTGGACGGCAGTCCTGTGAGACTATAACAGTTGAAGAGAAGAGAAGCATCTCCTCCAAAGTAATGCCTCGGATCCCTGTCTGAGAAGGTATACACTTGTAGATCACTCCTTTCTGGATCATTTCTTAGATTGCCTTGTGGCCAATACAGTTGGAAAGCAGTGAGTGCAGTCACGTTCTTTTGAGTACAAAGCCTAAATCAAAATATGCCTATATGAAAAAGACAATGGATTTTAAGTGTTGGATGTATCACTGTTTTTTGTTATTGTTGTCATTGTTTAGCTGGCCCTGGTACATGTGGCCGGCGCCCAAACCACTGAGCATGGGTGCTGAGCCACCATCAGATTTTCTAATGCAGATACTTGCCAAGCCCTAATGTCTCCCAGCCTTACAATTGGAGCTCTGGAGGCAGGATTCCTCTGGCATACAAATTTTCAGCCATGTTAGCTCAAAATCACAAGTCGCAGTAAGGCAGCTGGTCATGTAGCACTGTTTCAGCAATTCTCAATGAGAAGGTTACCATGTCTTGAATAAACACACATTCTCACAGGGCACACAGTCCTTAACCTGCCTCTTTCGGAAGGCTCTCACCAGACGAGTCATTGTCCACATACAACCAGACAAGCCCAATTACACACACAACTCACTTGTTATTCAAGTCTTCATTTTCAGAAATCATCAGTTACTTGTTGACAGATGGATTGATAAAAATTCCAAAAGGATTACGATTCCTTTTAATTTTTTGTTTTGATTTTAGTAAATTCTGTCATGCTGCAGGGCTCTCCTCACCACATGTTCCTTGCAGTTTTAAGGAACGCTGCTGTGTATCAACATTAGCACTTATCACGTGAAAATAATAACTCCACTTCTGTGTGGACTGAGGAATGTAAGTGAAGACTGAGCCCACATGGCTTAAAGTGGAAACTGTGCCATCAATATTGGAAGGAAGGGGCTTGTACCGGTGTCCCGCTCTCCTGGTGGCTACAGCTGGGTTCTGGCTTGGGCCCCCGTCTTTTCTCGGAATGGATGCCAGCTGCTGGCAGATGCTGGTGGTCCACATCTCAGTCCATTGTACTAATACTTCTGTTTTGAATGAGCCAGTGATCACAAGCAGGTGTGAACCTTTCACCTCCTTCCTGACTTTAGCCAATCTCTGATTTGTCACCTTTCGGGGAACACAGAGATTCCTTTGAAAATTGCTCTATTGAAAAAAGATGCCATTTTAAGAAGACCACAAAAGGGAGGGTGGGGCAGGCAGCCAAGATACAGAATGATCTCTGCTATGAAGATCCGAGTGACTGATTGAATCGAATGGCTTGTGGAATCAAAGTGACTCAAGTTATTAAATTCACATTATTTATTGTGTATATAACATAACTGGGTCTTTTGATATTCTTTGTGTGTTTCAGGTAGGTAAAGATTCTGTCCCTGCTCAGGCCCAAGTAGAAATTGGGTTTTTTGAGTTAGGCCACTGCCCCAGCTCTGCTTCTTCCTAAGTTTAAGAACTTGGGCAAGTTGCTCAGCTTCCAGGAGCCACAACTTCCTCTGCTGTGCAAAGGGACCTATAGCTGGTTTGTCTCAGTAACAGTGAGAGTGTAAGCATAACATTTAACAAAGTACTTGATAACTAAAGCCGCAATAACTAAGCTCTAAAAGGAAACCCTATGTGATCTAAAGATCAGAGTAATAATGATTTTCTGCAGCAGAGAAAAAGTCAGATCCTCTTTATTTAATGGGTTGTGCTGGATGGCCTAGGGAAAAGAGAAATATTCAACAACAGCCCCACCTTCATAGGACTCCTTGGGCAGGTGGGCGAGCCAGAGGCCATGCACATGCCCAACACTTGCAGCAAAATAGAACCACACTGTGAACGCTGACTGTGCAGAAGGCGTTTAGAGAGAGGATGGCTGCAGAAAGAGGCCCAGCACCTCTGACACAGGCTTCGGAGTGGTGGGAATGCTAGCAGTCATGCCGTGCCCAGCACCTAGACTGAGGGATGGTCAAAACGTACCTGCTGAGTGAACAGATGAATGAATGAATGATTTGAATGGCCAGTGGAAAAGCACTGGACTCGGAATATGAAGACCTGGGTTTCAACTCCTGCTTGTCACAATTAATAACTTCCTTAAGAAAGAACCTCAGCTGCCTTATCTGCATTAGGTTTTTATAGAAATAAATAACGCATTTTGTGGAAAAGGAATTGGGCCACGGTAGGCACCTGAAAAAGCAGTCAAAGGGTGGCTCTAAGGAGGGGCTGGAAGCTTCAGAATGAGTACAAATTCAAACAGGTGGAAAGAAGCAGTTTTAATGCTGCTTTGCCCATATGTCCCTTAACTTGGGCTCCAAAACCAATACAGAGTAACAGGCTGGATGGCTGTTTTCTTTCCCGCAATGGTAACCAACAGCATATGCTCCATTGCTGTTAACAAGATCAGTAAACTTGCCACATTCAGAAATTGACAATTAACCCCTTTTACAACACTGGAAGTCATAGGCCTCTCTATTTTATGTGCTTGAGTGGGCTGCTGAGCATATGGTTTTATTATTGTCCTCTCCTCCACTTAAAAAAAAAGCAAAACCCTACTACTAATAATTTAGCATCTTATAGGGCCTGTCCCTTTCTTAATGATTTCGCAGGGACGCTAGGTGGACTGCAGCTATCTCTGCAAGGGCCACCTCCAGGTCCATGCTGCTGGGGAACTACACTATCTTTAGCCCTGCTTACCTTTCTAAATGTTTTATGGTTTACAGCTGTGGTGAAAAGCATTTTGGGGTTGGCAGAGATTTATTCCCCTTTTTAATGTTTTTACTAGGCTGAATAAACACATTCTCAAAGAATGAAACTTCTGGCCGTGTTGGACATATGGAAAGCTGGGCTCTCCCCTGCAATGGCAGCTCTCTCCTGATGGGCACTTGCTCAGAACAACGGATGCCATTGTTGGCTTCACATGGGACTGTAGTCAGGACCCACCCCCCAGTGGGTTCCACAGAACCCATCCACGAGCCACTCTGTCACAACCCTACCTGAAATCACCTTCCTCTTTGTAAGATCCCATTAACACCTGGAGGAGAAAGCTGCCCTTCATGGCTCTGGGAAGTCTCCAGGGTTGAGAACACATGATTAATGCCACTGTGGGGCACTTTTACATCCAGCATATGCTCATTTAAATATTTTTGGCAAACAAGTTCAGATAAAGTGAGCCTTTCTCCAAAATTCAAAGCAACCCTTAATTTTTATGAGGTTCGTAAAACTTCAGCAAAATGATTTCTTAAAAAGGAAAAAAAATTATTTCCTTAACCTTGCTCAGTTCGTTGATTTTGGCCAAGAATGCTCACAGAATTACTAGTATGCTGTGAGAAAGATTATTCACATGGTGATTTGGGACTGGGTGGAATCAGAAAGTATTATAAATCTCATCTCATGATGTTCCTGCAAATTCTGCCAGCGCTGGGATAAAGCAGGCTTGGAAGCCAACTGCAGCTAGCACCTGCAGGCTTCACTGCAAGGCATGAGCTGGCCTGCAGGCTGCCCTTCTCAATGTGC
The DNA here is from genome assembly GCA_963573935.1 of Arctocebus calabarensis. Lineage (NCBI taxonomy): Eukaryota > Metazoa > Chordata > Mammalia > Primates > Lorisidae > Arctocebus > Arctocebus calabarensis. Next base: position 19,121 of record CAUYON010023743.1, read on the forward strand.
CTCCATGTTACACTCCAAAGTCAGAAGAATAAAGAACTTCATCTTACTGGAGGACTCTGAGAGTCACTGGCAAGCAGAAGTCCTGCCTCTGCACATAATCAGGTGGCAGCCCTAGAGGCACTGGCCTGCGGGTTCATCAGGAGACCAGCTGTACCCTCTCCACGAACTGGCTCTGAGAGCCACATCTGCTGACATTCATGAGAGACACCACCACTTGTCACTCAGGTGATTTCAGGCTTTGGCCCTCAGCTCCAGTCTGCACTAACTCTGCAGGTGTGTTCCTGAGATACAGCAGGAATGCCAGTAAGAAAGGCTCGCTTCAGACCTGTAAGTGCTGAGGGCCCAGGGTATAGCTATGTGGTCTAGAAAGCACTGTACAAATCCAGCCTTTGCGGGTCCAGAGCTTTTCTCCAGACTAACAGCGTTTCTTCCCAGTCATCTTAGTGCTGACATGGAGTATGGTGGTTCCTAGACATTATGTCCTGTTACATCCATTTTCATATAAAGTACAGTGTCTCTCACACCAAACAAGTAAGTAGCTACATCCCAGCTCTTTTCCCAGGAGTGTTGATGATTACAAAAGTGAACCTCATGAAGCTGGTGTGTTTCTCTGAGCACTCAAGTTGTAAGGGAAATATCAGTACTTATTAGCTATTTCTTGCCTATCAGAGTTACAATTCTCTGGATCAGTACTTTGACAGAGACCCATATTTGTGTCTTTAAGACAAGATTTTCCTTTGCCCTGACACATTTTTTTGAGGGATAACTTAGTATGCTCACTAGCTATTCCTGATCTTCTCCACTTTCTTTACATACAGAGGGTGCCAACAAAAGGTATATACGTTTTACGAGGTATTATCTACGTATTACTTTTTGAAGTTGAACAGAAGGTCCCATTACTGGTAAAGTGCACCTAGCCATGCTACACACGTCATTTTACCTGCAAGTCATACATTTTGGGGAAATGATCCATTTTGCTCCCAACAAGATCTCTCGACTTGGTGCCCATAGCTTAGTGGGCCACATGCCCTGGGGCTGGTGTGTTTGAACCTGACCAGGGCCTACTAAACAATGACAACAGTAACAAAAAAATAGCTCGGCATTGTGGTGGGCACCTGTAGTCCCAGCTACTCGGGAAACTGAGGCAAAAGAATTACTTAAGCCCAAGAGTTTGAGGTTGCTGTGGGGCTGTGATGCCAGGGCACTCTACTAAGGGTGACATAATGAGACACTGTCTCAAAAAAAAAAAAAAAAAATCTCTTAAAATGTGTACACATTTTTTTAGCAACCCTGGTACTATTCTCCGAGGTTGGGCTTGTTGCTTCCATACTTGGAAAGCATCCTAAAGGGGAGCTCTTCATTCTCACCCATTTTATTGGTCATTTTAGCCATCTTCCCTCTCAGTTCCTCCCCCCCCCCCCGAAATCTAACTTTCCCCCCTGTCCTGAGAAGCTTTTCTGTTCCCATTGCCTTAGGGATTTTAACTCCACAAGGGTTTTTATGTGTTTGTTCTTTTCCCCTAGCACCTTTAAAGACCCCTTCCTGACACAGTCAGGAGTTCCTGGAGACAGACACAGAGGCTGCTGCTTTGGGCAGCCCAGTCCTCCTCCTGTTCAGATGAAGTGTTTAGAATGGGGGGCCTCCTGTCAGTATTGCCAGCTACTTCCCACTAAAGTTCTTCATTTCTGTAAACTTGGCACTTATTCCCATTCTTTCTCTGCAATGATCCCTTATGGCCACAATGTCAATCTCCAAATGCAGAACACTGGTGCCTGCTTACTTCCTTCTGAGATGTCTAACCTGAAAAAAACTGTCCCCCCAAAACTCTTTTTCATCCATAGCTTCTATGATCCTGCACTTTCCTGGTTTTCCTCCTCCTTTTTCAAAAACTTTCCCCTCCTATGATAAATTCTCTTTCCAACTATTTGAATGACTGCTCAATTATAATTATGACCTAAGGCTCAAACCTTGGTCCTCCATTTTTCTAATTGTGCTACCTGGAGACTCTTGGGATTCAGTTACCCCTCAGTCCTCATTGACTTCCAAGACTTGTACTGTTTTCCTTCCAAAATAATTTCCTGTGGATGCACACCCATCACCGGTATTGGTCCCAGTCCTCCAGGAAGCAGATGCCAAGATGGAGGTGCAAGAGATTTATGGGCAATGTTTGTGGAGGAAAACAGAAGAGACACTGCAAAGCGGTCAAGGAGAGGCTGTGGACAAGGATCCAGGCCCAGCACCTGAGAAAAGAGGGGCCAAAGGAGTGGGTAGGAAAAGCAGCCCTGAGGGCTGAGACTAGCCTGCAGGGAGCTTCAGTGCAAGGATTGCCCATCAGAGCTACACGGGGCAGAAAGACCCAGCTCGACACCTGTCACTAGCTGAGGGCAGAAACCAGCCTGCATGGAGCTCCATTGCGAGGACTGCCCATCAAGCCATGCTGGGCAGAAAGGCCCAGATTGACACCCTGTCACTAGCTGAGGGCAGAGACCGGCCTGCAGGGAGCTCCAGTGCTGTTGCGACCTTGACTTGCACACATGACAGATCTTTCTGAGGCTGCAGCTGGAGGCCAGCAGGTAACTGCATGTCTTAGGGCAGGTTTCCTCTTGAAGGGAGATTTCAGACAAAACTAAGCCAGGCATCAGCAATCCCATCTCAGTCCTTGTGCTGGCATTCTTCAACTTCCAGGCTTTCCCATCACCCTCATCTCTTACTTCCAACTGTAGCTCTGCATTTCTCTCAAAATACCTGTCCACTTCATCATTCCCACATACGTCCCGGTCTCACTGCTCAATCCATGCAGGTGATTATTCCCCTCTCTGGCCCATCCTCCTTACCCACTCCCTAAGTGTTAGGGCTTTCTTTCTTTTTTTTGAGATAGAGTCTTACTATGTCACCCTTGGTAGAGTACTGTGATGTCACAGCTCACAGCAACCTCAAACTCTTGGGCTTAAGCGATTCTCTTGCCTCAGCCTCTCAAGTAGCTGGGACTTGAGATGTCCACCACAATGCCTGGCTATTTTTTTGTTGCAGTTGTCATTGTTGTCTAGCTGGCCAAGGCCAGGTTTGAACCCACCACCCTTGGTGTATGGAACTGGCACCGTAACCACTGGGCTACAGGTGCCAGGCATTGTGGTGGGCGCCTGTAGTCCCAGCTACTTGGGACGCTGAGGCAAAAGAATTGCTTAAGCCCAAGAGTTTGAGGTTGCTGTGAGCTGTGATACCATGGCACACTACCGAGGGTGACATAGTGACACTCTGTCTCAAATAAATAAATAATCATAGTGTTAGGGCTTTAATCCCTCTTCATACCACAGGCTCATCCTAGATGACTGTATCCAGTAATCCATCTCCACACAAACAACATGACTCTAAAACTTTACCTGTAGATCCAGTTCTGTCAGAATTCTAACTCAAAGTTCCTTGAACTTGAGGGTTATATGCTCTGCTTTTAGAGGATAAAGAATTATTGTATACCCCAGTGTTAAATTAGTTTATTAAAAACATTAGGTACTGGCTGGGCACCTGTAGCTCAGTGAGTAGGGCACCAGCCACATACACCTAGGCTGGCAGGTGTGAGCCTGACCCAGACCTGTTAAACAACAATGACATTGTGATGGACACCTGTAGTCCCAGCTACTCGGGAGGCTGAGGCAAGAGAGTCGCTTAAGCCCAAGAGTTTGAGGTTGCTGTGAGCTGTGATGCTATAGCACTCTACTGAGGGCGACGTAGTGACACTATGTCGCAAAAAAAAAAAAGTTTGGTATCTACCGACATAAAATTAAATATAGACTCTTGGTAATGGTTTGGTTTCTTTTCCAGCTTTTGTACACACACACTGCATTTCACATCATCAGTTCATGTTGTAAACACATGTATGCGTATGTGGGAAGTGCTTTATTTTGCTTCTTATTCTTGACGCCTTTATCTTAGTCAATAGAGTGAAACTCTTCATGTACGTTCTATAGATGAGTCATATTTAATCTGTTTTATACATGTGTTTAATATTAAATAGTGAAGCAATAAATACCTTTTTTATTTGCATTTGAGAGTTTCTCAGTATAGATTCCTAAAGGCAGGAAGGGAGATGTCTCATTTCAGAGATGAGAACACCTAAGTCCTAAGAGTTGAATGATTTCCCTAAAGCCACCCGGCATGGGAAATGTGAGGGATGAGAAGGGAAAGCCCAGCCGTGGGCTGCTTCTACCAGACCAGGCTGGGGCTGCAGGGTCATTAAGTGTCATGAGGGATGCTGTTGTGCTGAAGAACCCTGGAGCTGCAAGGGCTAATTTATCATCTAACTCATAGAATTTATCATCTAACTTCAGCCTAATTTGGGCCACAGCACAGGTCAGGTTAGCACCTGCTGTGAGAGGGTCATGAGATTAGGAGTCCCCTGGTCAGGTACTGTTCTCTCAGCCTGTGTTTGTGCCCAAGTCACATCTGCATTAGCTCCACTGTCTGTGCCTTGTCCTAGCTTGTGGGGGCCCTTCACAGTTGGGCCCAATCAATGACCAATCTTTTAAGGACACTGGGAACTCTTACACAAAAGCACATGGAGCTGCCAGCAGTGGCTTCTGCAGCTTGTCTTTGCCTGTAACTCTCCCAGAGCTGCCGCCAACCAGAAAGACTGACGCTGATTCTCTGCGAGGCACGCAGCTCCTGTCCTAATCCAGGGCAGGGTCTGCTTCTCATTTAGATCCTAATCAGAAGATGACTTTTCTGGCCAAAGAGAGTTAAAACCCCCCTTTTTACTTCTACAGCATATAGAAAGAGATAGGTGGGGTATCACAGAGGCAGAGCTTTCAGTCAAACAACAATTCTTAAAGTAGAAAATAAGAGCAGGCATCTAGGGTTTTACAGAAGTATTGGTAGCAGCTGATTTAGAAGGAAGATTTTTAAATAGACCAGGTCAGCACCATTTGGGGCCAGAGAATCCTTTCTTGTAAGGGGCTGTCCTGGGCAGTGCAGGACTCTGAGAACACCCCTGTTCTCTACCCACCAAATGCCACAGCACCCCTCTAGTCAAACAACCACAAATGTCTCTGGACATTGTCAAATGTCCCCTGAGTGTCCCGCTTGAGAACTAATGAAAGTCTCACAGGTTCCAAAAAGGCAAGCAGTTGATTTCAATGTAGTAGGGGCAAATGGAAAGAAAAGAATGGGGCATGGAAACACACTGAGCATCTCCTGAGAAGAGGACTCCAGATCAGATAAGAACAGAAGCTTCTCTGCTCCTCAGCCCTGAACAGGGCCCTCTCTCCACACATACTAGGAAGGTGCACACAGGACGCCGTGGCAATGGCAAGAAGCCTGTCCCCAGGGACCAGGGACACTGCATACACATCACCTCCTTATTTTCAAACTAGAATATGGCTCTGGCAATCTTAACAAAACTCCTCGCAGTATTAAAAAAGCACTTCAAGATTCTACAGCTTTTGAACTGCAGAAATCCTATTGAAAATTACCATCAAGATTCTGACACTCAGAAGTGAGATAACCTGCAAGAATGCTGAAGCTGATCACCCGGAGACTCTGCACAGTGCATATCCATAAAATCTTGGAATAAAAAGGGATCAAAGGAGGCATCTAATCAAGCAAATTTCCTACACAACAATCTTAGCAGATAATTGAAATTCTTCAAAAACAGCGTTATTTCATTGCTATAAATCACTCAGGTGGAAAGTAGAACTTGCCTCCCGGTAATGCCCATTTGTTGGACCTGGTTAAATCCCTGAGCCTACATGGAATATGTCAACCCCTTCTTCAGATCTCTGAAGCAGAACCTGAGAGTGCCCAGTGCATCCCCTCTGAGCGTCTCTTCTCCCTCTAACCCCGTCCCCAGTCAGACCCCTCTGAACGCCATCCCCAGTGCGTCCCCTCTGAGGTCTCTTCTCCCTCTAACCCCGTCCTCACTGCGTCCCCTCTGAGGTCTTTTCTCCCTCTAACCCCGTCCCCACTGCGTCCCCTCTGAGCATCTCTTCTCCCCCTAAGCCCTGTTCCCAGTGCGTCTCCTCTGAGCGCCGTCCCCAGTTTTCCACAGGCTGTCCTTGCCCTTCACCTTCTCTCTGCCTGGCAATCCCTTCTTCTTCCCTTGAACACTCCTTCTTTGGAATGAGAAGGGGTGTGCCATCAGGACCCCACAATTTTATTCAATGATTCCAAGCCTTCACCCTTTCACCAAGCCTCTAACACCCTCTGTCACCTCTCATCCTCCCAGTCAGACCTGTCTTTGACCCGGGAGACAGAACAGGAAGGTACAACTCCCAGGATCACACCCTTCCCTCCTGCCTCCTGTGCCCATGTCTCCTCTCCCAACTCCAGTTCTCACAAGCTGACCTGTGTCCCTACGTTTTATCTCTCCCCTACTCAGAGGAAGGGGAGGATCTGCTGCCTGCCTGTGTTCTCAGTCCCTCCCTGTCATGGTCCCCTTTCACAGCCTCTCCATCCCCCAAACCAACCCCCAGCATGGCCATCCCACCTTCCAAGTAAACACCGCAGTGCTCACTCTCCTTCCACAGCTCAGCCCTGTCGAGTCATCCACATCTGGAGCCCGATGCCCTCACTTCTCATGTGACTGGGATCAGTGCCCTCAGACCAGACCCTTACCTGTCCCTTTGCCCCACACAGCAAGGCACCTGCAGGTCTCAAGACAGAGCATGCTGTTTCCTGTGCCTGGAATGATTTCCCCCTGTGTGTTCAGGTAGCAAATTCCTATTCTTTTTTTAAGACCCTCAGAGCCCATTTCCTTTGTATGGCCTTTTCCAGAAAGGTAGGAAGATAATCAAACTACTTTTATGGGAGTGTTTTAAGAATTCAGTGAGATGAACCCCACCAATCACTCAGCACAGCAAACGCCCCGTCATTCGCAGCTGTGACCACTCTCAGCCCTGCCTGTCGGCTCCTCTGCTTCTCTGGTGTCCATCACAGTCTCGGGGACATTATATTCTATTTGTCTTAACAGGTGACAGTTTCTTGACCAGTGCACTAGACATTAGGGCAGGGACATGATCTTGTCACCGATACGACAAGGGGGGCACTGTGCATGGTGCACCGATACTAACATCCAGTGTCATGTCTGGCACCTGGTAGGAGCTCAGTATCTCATGAACGAGCAAGTGACTGCACAAAACCAGGCAATTACTGTGTTGTGCCTCTGTGCTGATGGCTTTGTCCTTGCCACTGTGGTGCCACATTACAAGCCTCTGACTTGCCTCCATGATTCTGTAAAAGGTTCAGCATGCCAGAGTGGGAGGGGAGTTCCTGAGACTGCTTCCTGTCCCCAGTGGGCTGGGTCCTGGGGGCTGGAGTAAACTCTTGGCTGGGTTTGGTGCTATCTTTTGCGGGGCAGAGTTGCCCAGAACAGCCAGTTTCTCTGGGCTCAGCCACAGGCCAGACACTGGCAGTTGAACAAAATGGTATCGATGCTAGGCTCACACAGCAGGTCTTTGGGCAGGGGTCAGAGGGCTTGCCCGTCAGCTTCATCTTCCCAGAGCAGAGCTGGCCTCCACCTCTGCCTTCAGGCCTGGGGTTAAAGTCAGCCAGTGACATTCAGAGAGGAGAGCTCCGGCCAGGAGTGGAAGGCTCAAAACAATGTGCCTTGGTTGTTAGGCGATGGAGATGAGCTCTGAAGGACATTCACTCTAATGATACTTGACAATTGTTTTAAGTAACCAACCCTGTTCAGAGCCAAAGAGCTGTGCTTTAATCTATCTCTCACAGGAATCCTTCTAAAATCTCACATCTCCCTGCCCCTAATAACCCATCCTTGCAATACCTTTGGCTAACAAAGAAACTTTCCGTTTTTAAGGGTAAGATATCACTGGCTGAACCTCACCCTGCCCAGTGCCCCTCCCTGTGCTCTAACCCTCACCCTGCCCAGTGCCCCCCCCAGTGCTCTGACCCTCACCCTGCACAGTGCCCCCCCAGTGCTCTGACCCTCACCCTGCACAGTGCCCCCCTCAGCGCCACTGCTCTGCATATTGTTTTACTCCTTGTAACAGTCCTACAACGTGAGTACGTATTTTTTTTCTTTTATAATAAGGAAATGGAGGGCAGGGTGGTTTATGTACCATATTTCAGACCACATACCTTATAAATAACGGGATTAGTAGTTAATCAGCTAGTCCAGGTCACACAGCTTTCAAATGATCTCAATAAAGTAATAGCTTAAAAAGTAACTGTTTGCTTTACTATTATTGAAATAACTATTTTTATAAAATACCATTTAACCAAATTTGTTAAAACATGTAAATATATTAAAATATAATTGTCAACTAAAGCTTCTAATTATCATGAGAATTTTTATTTTTGCTTAATTGAAGTATTTTGAGGCAAAAACAAAGAAATATGTTGCTCTAGTTGTCCTAGGACTTTTGAAATAAGATAAATAGTCCATGGACTTCCGTTATGCCCTCCAAGCACTCGTGAAGTCTGAGGCTCTCTGAGTGCCGCTGCTGCTCCTCGTGAGCCACATCTCAATGCGCTGCACAAATGGCTGTGTGCTGATTTTGTTCTTGGCGGCCTTCTCTAAATTTAGGCCAAGTTTCCATCTGCCAGGAAGGCATGTAGAGGTTTTCTCTTTGACTTGGATGCTTATCTGGAGAAAACAAAATTTTAGGATTTCCCTCAAGCCCTCTGCATAATTCCTGAAGATGCGGATCGTAAAGACTCCAAAGGAACTGTGCCTCCTGAGGAAGAAATGAAGAGCTGACTGCCCTTCGCTTTGTGTGTCCATCAACCAGGGAATCAGTGGGCCAAGGTTTAGTGGTGAGTCTGGATGTATACAGGAGTCTGATTTCAAAGAACGCATACCCTAAGATCAATATAAGGGGTTAGAACTTTTGATTTGCAACAGAAACACAGCTTCAAACTGTTTTGCAGAGTCCTTACCACTCCAAGAAATAAGATTCAGTGGGACCAGGAGAATAATTTCCAGATAGAAGGTTCTAAGATTCTTTTTGCTCTGTCAGCAAGAAGGGCAGGGTGACTAAGCTGCCAGGAAGACCCACAAGAAAACCACCTGAGAGAAGAGGGGCTGACTCACCGCAGGGACTCTCCGGTGGAAGTGACGTCCACCTTCCTGTGTTGCCATGTAGGCCACACACTCTGTAATGGGTCCGAGGCTCTTACTTACTTGAGTGTCCTTCATTCTCACCACGTTCTATAAGGTGCAGGTAGAACTATTATCTCAATGCAAATAAACAGTGCAACTGAAACTTGAACTCTTAGGAACAGCCTCAAGTGTAAAGGTGTGAAGTGCAGCATGACTTAAAAATGTTTTTAAAAAATGAAGCAAGGGCATGTTGATAAAGTGATTTTAGGATATATACATTAGTATTGAGAGGGACGAGATCATATTACTTATGAAAACATCTAAGACACAATGTTAGGTGAAAAAAAAAAAAGAAGACGACGTTGTACGTAGGTGGTTACTGCAGAACGGAAGATACATGGGGACAGTGACTGAGCATCATGTAGCAGGTGCATGAAACAGCATGAACTATCTCATGTAATTCATATAGCAAAATCTACAAAGAAGTTTCAGCAATATCCCACGTGGACAGACGAGAAAACTAAAGCTGGGAGGTGACTTGCCTGCTCCCGCTGTGACGAGCTGGTGGACCTAGTGCCAGATACTTTCAACCTCCTCTCTATTCGGAAAACTTGGCTCTGTCACAGGTGGAGTCAGGTGTACATTTTTCTTTTCCTCTGTTATCCAAATGGTCTAAAGTGTGATTACATTAAATGTAATGTAATGCACATTAAGAAACTAGAACTTGAATATTCAGATTATATACACAGATCTCACCAGACAGTGAATTTGAGCTCTGATAAGGCCTATCATTTAATTAAGCACAAGAATGAGAAGTTATCCCTAATCAAATTTAGCAAACATTCTTTAAGCACTGGCTATTGGGAAGATTAGATGCGATAAGGCACCACAGGAGTTCAGCACAGTGCCGGCGACACTAACAGACACTCACAGGTCTCATTACCAGTATCATCAGGCACCAGGTGCCAGTCACCGTCCTAAACACTCCCACTTAGGGTACCCCATGTTATCTGCACAAGCATTCTGAGTGCTTAGCTATTGTTATCTTCACTTGAAAATGAAAAAACTGAGAGAGGTTAAGTAACTCCCTCATTATTGCTCATTATCAAATAGCAGAGCCAAGTCCAGTGCCCCACCTGCACTCCACTGGCCTCCCCAGCTCAGGTGAGACAGAGGTCTACACTTTGCTGACACTGGAAGCATGGCCCGGTGTGGGCTGTCCCCTCCTGTACTCGGCCCACGCTGGAGAAAGTTCACAGTTCTCATCCCAAAGTTCACAGCTCTCATCCTGCAATTCCCTCTGTCAAAACCTACTTCCCATTTTTTGTCCACAGAAGAGCTCCATCCTAACTAATTTCTCCTGGTGCTCCCAGAGAGCTGCACCCTCCGGGCTTACCCAGCCCTCTCCCCCTGTGAGGTCCCAATTCGAGTCAGCCTTTGCCAGTAAGTCTACCCACTCATAGCAATTTCTCTCTCTCACCTTCCCACAGAACTTATTTTCTATCTCATTTTATTACACTCCATGCCATTTTTAACATACCTACTGTATCTGAGGCTAAAAAGCAATGGGGGTGGTAGGTAAAGGTGTTCACAGGCTCATGTAACTCTTTTTTTTATTGTTCTTTATTTTTTTTTATTAAATCATAGCTGCGTACTTTAGTGCAATCAAGGGGTACAAATGTGCTGGTTTCATATACAATCTGAAATGTTTTCTTCAAACTATTTAACAGACCCTTTATGGCATTTTCTTAGTTATTGTATGAAGACATTTGTGTTCTGCATTTAGTAAGTTTCACCTGTATCCTTCTAAGATGCACCTAAGGGGCAGGCAGATGAGTAGTTGGGGATCTTCTGACTGGCCGGCTTAGTCACATGCACACCCTGATTTGGGTCAGGGTCACTCCGCCTAAATTGAGAGTGAACATGAGGTGGTTTCCCCACAGGAATAGCAAGGTGTCCTTGACGGAAAAGGATAAACAGATAGTGGGCAAGCAAGAACAGGAGACACCCCTGCCCCATTGCTCCTCACTGGCCAGGCACCAGCGGACTGTGGCCCCATCGGCAGGGACAGAGCTCTCCTTCACCTGGACTCCACACAGCTGAGACAGGCAGGGCAGAGCTCACAGGGGATTTTTTCCCTTTCCCACACACTGCATTAACCCTTCAGGATCAGGGCAGAGCCCAGTGTGGAGTGCATTAGTGGCTTTCCTTCAGAACTCTTCAAAGAGGCCATGTCATTTGCCAACGTGATTTTTCTTAATATTGTGCAGACGGCAGGCTAATCCATCTTCAAATGATCTAATTGCATCCAACTTTCTCTTAAGAAGCAGTGTGTGGAGTTGCAACATCTTAATTGTGGGGTGTAATGCAGCATGTCTCCAAGATGACAGAGCTGAGCACTCAAACCAAAGCTGGGGAATTTCCAGTGGAAACTCTCAGGGGAAGAAAATGGAAGGTGGAGGGCAGCATGCTGGTAAGCATCAACAAATGCAGCCATTAGGCCCGCTGCTCATAAAACTGAAGTCACGCTTCAACTTACAGGCTGAGAACGTTCACTCAGGGCTGACAGAGTTTCCCCCTGTGCCTTCAAAACCTTTCACTGCATTTACTATGGATAGAATGGGTAAAATAAAGGGGGAGGCAGACGAATAGTTGGGGATCTTCTGACTGGCTGGGCAAGAATAAGGACCCTAAGGAGCCAGTATTTTTTTAAGGTTTTCCTGAGCTTCCACTCTCTTAGCCCAAATATTTTAACACTCTTGCAAAAGGCTTAATTAAATAAAACAAATTTATATAGAGGAGGGGAGCTAAGCAAAGTGTGGACTGGGGACTGGGGGCTGGGAGGCTGGAGAGGCAGCCTGGAATGGCTTGTTTTCTGCTGTTGGGAGGGACTCACACAGAAGCAGGCAGGGTCAGTACAAATACCAAAGGCTCTCTGGAATATAGCATTTCCTTTATCTTATTTATCTTGTCTATATGGGTTCTACCGTTACTTGAATTTACATTTGGGAAAATCTAAGCTCCCAGGTGAGGCCTCCCCTACAGGCCACGCTAGTAGACCTGAGGTTCAGCCATATCCAGACAAGGTAGACACCATTCTCTAAGCCACCTCCCTCAGATATGCCATGGGGCTCTTGGGGGGCTGCGTTGGGGTCACAAACAGGCTGCCCACACCAGTGGGTACAGATAGCCCCGGCTCGCCTGTTCCCTGGCAGGTCTGAAGGAACTATCATTTTTACTAGGATGAAGTCATTTATTAAACTATAACATGTCAAAATCAGGCCTTGAGTCCTTTGTTCTGTCCTCCCCACAAACATATTTATATTGGCCCCAGTTAGCAATGTCCCACTTTGCATCATACACAATCCCTCATGTCTCATCTGGTACATAACACATGGGCAATCAGTCTGCAGAGGAACTGGCCGCAAACCCAAAGCTTGGCATGAATTCCACTGTCAAATCCCTGGTGGTGGGGAGGGGAGAGGACTAGGAAGGCTTACTCAGGTCTCCCTCCCACAGTCCTTCTTTCCTGGAGATTGGCCATATATATTCCCCTCCAAATCCAGGCCCCAGAGTCTCTATGGGCCACATCTATACAGTAACTCAAAGAAACCACAGAAAGCCGGCCCCTACCACACATAGTAGGAATGACAGCTGATGTCTTTGGGGGGCTTGCCCTGTGCAAAGTGAATGGAACACATTATCTCACCTAATTTACATGATCTTTTGAGTAGATACCATTATCATTCCTATGGCAGAAGAAGAAAAGATTATCCTGCATCTCAGAAGTTTCTCACCTCCAAGGCAGGGAGCACTGGTGCTTTCCATCACTCTTCATTCAGTGTTCATAACTCTGCAGAGGGAGAGACTGCAGAGCCGAGTAGCACTACTAAAAAGACTCAACCATGGACCACGAAGCAGTGTGAAGCACAGTGGCACAACGGTGGCAGGAGAGCAGAGGCAGAGAGTGCCCTTCAGACCAGGATCTGGCAGCCAAGCAAGAAGAGAAGGGCCTTCTCACTGGCTCTCCCCCACTGTCCTAGGACGTGGCCATTGCTTCACTCAGGAGGCCCTACCCAGTCACCTGCTGATGGCCATGCCTGTTCCAGGAGACCAAGCCTTCTAGGCGAACAGAAGACAGAGATGCATCTATGTCCCTCCCTCTGCAGTTCTCAATCCTCCCTGATGGGAAAATGCATGAGGATGAAACCCATAACATGTTTCTTGGAAGCGCCACCAAGGCTTCCGGGTATGCGCATGTGGTGGGCAGGAATGGGATGTGGGTTAATCACCCCAGGCACAGTTGGGCATTGTGCAGGCAACTCCTCATTTGACTCAGTTTTCCTGTTTACTTCTACTTACTGAATTTAGCCCTCCATACCTGCCTTCTCTTCAAGAAACCTCAAATCCTCTTACTTCTTTACAAATCACCTACCCCTACCAGAGCCAAGTCACCAAGCCACCTATGTTTCCTATCTGGATAAGTGCAGTAGTTTTCTTACTGGTCTTCCAGTTTCTGCTCCAGCCCCCCTTCCACACAGCTGCCAGAGTGCTCCTCCCACTGCAAGTCAAGAGATGCCACTCCATCAGCTGAAGCCCTTCCACAACCCCAGGCTGCTAGAAGCTGAACACTGGCTCACAAGCTCCGCGGGCACAGCTCCTGCATGCCTTTCTCTGCTGACTTCAGGTCATGCTTCCCACCCCTTGCTCATTCAACTTCAGCTACATTGCCCTTCTTTCTGTTCCAACATCATAAGAAAACCCTTGTCCACTTCACGGCCTTTCTTCTTATTGATCTTTAATTAGAATAGTCTTTCCTTTTCCAGCTCTCCACAAACTTGGTTCATTTTATTCCATGAAGGTCATTTCAAAGTCTGTTCCTTGCGGCTTGGCACCTGTGGCTCAACAGGTTAAGGTGCCAGCCACATACACCCGCCTGAGCTGGCGGGTTCGAATCCAGCCTAGGGCCGCTAAACAACAATGCTAGCTGCAACCAAAAGATGGCCGGGCATTGTGGTGGGTGCCCGTAGTCCCAGCTACTTGGGAGACAGAGACAAGAGACTCGCTTGAGCCCAGGAGTTGGAGGTTGCTGTGAGCTGTGATGCCACAGCACTCTATCCAGAGTGACAGCTTGAGGCTCTGTCTCAAAAAAAAAAAAAAACAAAGTCAGTCGCTTGGCAAAAGCCTTTGCTCACCAAGCTATTAAATAGCCCCTTTTCACCCCCCATTACTCTCTTACATACCTATCATCTTCCTATTAGTCTCCATTTTTAAGATCCACTACTCC
>CAUYON010023746.1:0-41742 GCA_963573935.1 Arctocebus calabarensis
CCACCCATCCTGCACTCACTCCTACCTGCCCCCTCCACCCATCCTGCACTCACTCCTGCCCAGCCCCCTCCCACCAGCCTGCACGCCCACCTCCCCAGCCCCCGCCCCCCCGCCGACACCCACGACGCCCGGGCCCCGCCCCCCCGCCGGCCCCCCGCCCCCCCCGCCCGCCGGCCCCAGTTCGCCGGGCGGGCCGCCTGGGGGGAGGGCCCCGGCTGGATTGCGTGCAGGATGGGTGGAGGGGGCTGGGCAGGAGTGAGTGCAGGATGGGTGGAGGGGGCAGGTAGGAGTGAGTGCAGGATGGGTGGAGGGGGCAGGTAGGAGTGAGTGCAGGATGGGTGGAGGGGGCAGGTAGGAGTGAGTGCAGGATGGATGGAGGGGGCTGGGCAGGAGTGAGTGCAGGATGGGTGGAGGGGGCTGGGCAGGAGTGAGTGCAGGCTGGGTGGAGGGGGGAGGACAGGCAGGAGTGAGTGCAGGCTGGGTGGAGGGGGCTGGGCAGGAGTGAGTGCAGGATGGGTGGAGGGGGCAGGTAGGAGTGAGTGCAGGATGGGTGGAGGGGGCAGGACAGGCAGGAGTGAGTGCAGGATGGGTGGAGGGGGCTGGGCAGGAGTGAGTGCAGGACGGGTGGATGCAGGGCAGGAGGACAGATCAGATGAAAGAGAGGATCGGAGAGATGGACACACTGGCACACAGAGACACACATCCACACACGCGCACAGAGCAGCAGGAGGAAGGAAACATGGCCACGCAGATCCCAGGAGAGAGGAAAACTAGACACAAAGAAACAAATGGAGAACAACAGATGGAAAGGAGGACGAGGAACTGAGCCCCGCAGCGGAGAGAGGGGGAGACTAGGACGCACCCCTATCAGCCATGATGAAACAGCCCTCGGGGAACACTCCGGACTCATGCGCCCAACGATGGCCTGCCCGCCCCGGGACACCAAGCTGCACCCACCACTGGTCGGCTGGGGGAGCCTGGGGTGCCAGGCCTGGGCTCTGACTGCCACCTGGAGGGGTGGGCCGGTTGGCCGCTGTGGCAATGCGCCCTTCTTGCTCGACACAAATGCCTCATTCTGCCTTCTTTTATCCTCTGGCCACTGCCCTCCAGGGACCTGCAGTGCCACTGTCTCTGAAAGTTGGTTTCTCCCCTGTCCCTAAGCCCTCTGCACACTGACATCATTGACACCCCCTTGCCCCTAGTCCTGAGCCCTGAGGAGTCCCCTGCAGTCCCCTGCAGCTCATGCTCAGAGTCGGCCACTCCCTCTGAAAGGGCACACAGTCTCGGCTGGCCTGAAGGCGTCAGAACTGCTGGAATAACCTGCCTCATTTTAGCTGAAAAGCAGAAAAGCAAGACTTCCTGAGCTTTCTCAACATAGTCAGATGCACACACAAAGTCAGAATGTCTTTCAGCTTTGGAAGAAGGATGGCAAGATCAATACTGAAACAGAACAAGAAAGAGTCGATTCAGAAAATCTATAATGGATGTGCGTCCATTAATCTGGCCTCAGACAGCTCCTGCCAGCTGCTGGGTAAGACATTGAAGGCCAGGCCGGTGTTTTCCACCACGGGTGATCTTGTCCCTTAGGGGACGTGTGGTGACGCCTGAGGACATTTTTGGTTGTCACAGTTGTGGGGGGACTGTGATGCCCCAGGGATGGCCGGGGCCACGGCAGAGAAGCCCCGGTTCAGACGCCCTCCATTCATAATGCCCAGTGGATCCTCATTGCACTTGAATTTTGCTCAGAAAACGTTGCAGTCCATGAGGACGAGGAACTTGCTGATCAGCCTCAGAGACTAGTCCCCAGACAGGAGCTATGGGCTCCTTTCCTCATGACAGAACACAAGACATGGTCCAAGGGAGCAGTGACTGGAAGGCGAGAACCCCGAGTCTGTCTTGTGCCCCTGAGGCGGTGGGAGCCGATCTCAGAGGGAGGAGTGCTAGAGAGAGCAGAGCTCCACCCTGAGATCCTGCCTCTGCCTCCAGAGTGTCCTGGGACCCTGCTGAGCATTCCTGCTGTCATCTTTGCTCACAGGAAAGGGGACAAGCCTTTCTAAGGACACCTGTAAGCCTAGAAGTGCCTTTCCAATGCTCTGAGTTATCTCACCTGTGACAGTGGGTGAAGTACATCTGTACTGGGAATTTGGGGACAACTGTGGAACAGATGAGGGCATTTCTGGGGGCCAATTCTGAGGCACTTTGCAACAGCCTTCTTCCTCCTCCTGTGTAAAACTTTTGTTAGTCAGAACCTGTGAAAGCACGCGTCTGTTTTCCCAAGTTCGCATGGAGCGAAAGTGAATCACAGTCCTCAGGGCCTTGAATCTCCTTGGAGACACATAAAAAAGAGCTTCCAGACTTTCATCAATTTCTAACAGGGTTTGACATCTCTGCTTGGATGGAGCTGGATATTGATGCAAAAGTAAGAAGGAAAGGATGCTTACCTTGAATTCTAGCAATTTCAGTCAAACCCAGAGAGATCAGACTTGCAACAACCCTACACTGTCAAACAGTGAGCAGCCCACAGGGAGCACGGCGTCTGCCCATGCCAGAGGTGGACGGGATCTAACACTTCTGCAGTTTAATATTAATGTGCAGTGTGGCAATGAGAGCTAGTAAACGAATCTCTCTTGGTAAATGAATCTTCACTCTCAAAGAGCAACCGGGAAAACCCTAAATAAATAATGCAAGATTGATATCAGAGGCCCACGGACTTGGACTCTATTACCATTCTTGGCTTGTGCTTAGGAGGCTTCATGCATTTTTTTTTTTTTTTTTTAGAGACAGGGTCTCACTTTGTCATCCTTGGTAGAGTGTCGTGGTGTCACAGCTCACAGCAACCTCTAGCTCTTGGGCTTAGGCGATTCTCTTGCCCCAGCCTCCTGAGTAGCTGGGACTACAGGCGCCTGCCACAACGCCCGGCTAGGCTTCATGCATTTTTAAGAGCTCATCGGTATTGTGATCCTCTTCCTTGCTGGTGAACTTTAAAAACCACACTGAGGTATGAAAGTTGGGCTTTTAGTTCGTTACAGTTCATGAGTCTTCTGAAAGAAAGTATTCTGAACAAAAGCAGGATCGGAGAAATCCTCCTGGAGTTTTGGGCAAGCTTGGAGCGTGTGAGCAGGATTTGGGAGTGCCCACCGGGCAAGGATCCACTGGGTACAAGGACAGATCCAGCTCCCCGACCAGCCTCAGGAGGGAACACACATCAGGGACCATTCTCGCAGAACCCTGGCTGGGGGCTGGTCCTTGCTCCCTCCCAACAGTCCTATAGTCAACTCAAGGAAGGGGCTGCATTGGACTGGAAGTGAGAGAATTCCAGGCAGAGGACTTTCATATTGAGAAGCTGTAGGAGACCAGGGGGTTGGAAGCTGAAACAGGGGTCGAGGCTGGTGGGGAGACAGGGCTGATCCCTCTGAGTTTTGTAGGTGTCTACCCGAGGGCACTGGGAAGCTATGCAGGGGGCTAAACTGGAGAGGGCCCACTTGACTCTGACAGTCAAGGAGATGGCTCAGTTCTTCAGGATTGGGGACATAGGAAGCCATAGAACCTGGAGCCCACAGAGTCTATGCAGGACCACACAGGAAGATGATGGTCTTTGCTATCTTCTTACCATTTTGAGCAGTTGCTGGACCTTCATGTTGCCGTAGTTTGTCATGACATCTCACTAGGTGTGTGTGTGTGTGTGTGTGTGTGTGGAGGGTGCCGGTCTTGTTTGGTGTGTGTGTGGAGGGTGCCTGTCTTTTCTGAGCTGGGCACTGTATTGTTTTCTGATTTCTTAGACCTTTTCAAGACTTATTTATTTTGCATTTTCAAGATGCTTTGCCCAGTGTCCTGGATTATACATTATTCTGACAAAGTAATGACACTGTGGGGTGTTAATTTAACATATTAACACTTTGGTATCTTAGAGTAATACTCAGTAGTTTTTGCAAAGAAGAAATTCAATCTGTGTGGGTCGAATACGTGTGCAGGATACTTCTGTATTTGAACAGGGCCTGTCTAGGGATGCGGTGGCTTTCTGCTCCTGTGCTGAGCATTGTCGCTTATCATCTGCAGGACTAGAATCTGGAATCTTCCTTCTTATCACCAGCAGGGCACAGGTGTCCCTCCTGTCACATGTCATTGGTCTCTCAGGGTGTGAGCCTCCCGCTGCCCCCTTCCCTCCTGGGGACTTCCAATGATTACAACAGTGAGCCAGCCAAGGGGCTCAGGAACCCGAGAAAAAGCACCCCAAACAACAGAACACGTGCGCGGGGACGAGAGGGCGCAGACGCCAGCCTGAGGAACAGCGGCAACTACAGGAAACCAGGCAGAGCAGGTGACAAGGGCGGAGGCCGTGGGTGGGTGCGGGAGGTGATTTCTGAACCCCGTGGGAAGAGAAGTTGATGGGGGTGGCTGCAAAGGACCCCACAGAGATGCTCAGCTTTTATTTCAGGCTTCGAGTGTGCCAAGTGTGGGGTCACTTAGGACAAGGCCCACCACCAGTTTACCTGTTCCAGGAATACCCACTGAGAACTGACTAAATTATAGGCGTGCCCTTAAGAAGGTGGCATCGCACACCTGTCCAGAGCTCTGCTGGTCTGGCAGGAGCCAGGCAAGCACATCCAGATACTAAGGCGTGTGGAGGGGACACCTGGAGCAGTGTGTGCAGGTGTTGCCTGTGGCCCAGGGTTCTCCCAACTGAGGATTCCCTGGGTGGACTTGAGTTTGGACCTGCTCGGCACTTCCGAGGGAGCTCCTGCCTATTGTGGACACTGAGCTCGTTCCTGCCTCTGGCCTTGATCTTTGCTCTTCTCTCTGCCTGGGCAGCCCCCAGTAGGATCTTTGTAGGCTGTCAACACCCTTCACATCCCTTAGCATCTGAGGGGCCTTCCTAGGCCCTCCTTTCCAAAACACCTCCTAGTGCTAGGTTTTACCCCCTCCCTTGATTTACTTGTCTTTCCAGCACTTAGCATGATCTGACACCACACTGTGTTCACTTGGTCATTGTCCAGCATCTTCCCAGGGATGTGAGCTCCTTCCCAGGGATGTCAGCCCCTTCCCAGGGAAGAGAGCCCCTTCCCAGGAATGTGAGCCCCTTCCCAGGGATGTCAGCTCCTTTCCAGGGATGTGAGCTCCTTCCCAGGGATGAGAGCTCCTTCCCAGGAATGAGAGCCCCTTTCCAGGGATGAATGAGAGCTCCTTCAAGGTAGGGTCTCTGTGGGTTGTGTCCACTGCTGCACCCACAGCTCCCCCAAGGGGGCCAGTTATTTAGCGGTCACTTGGTAAATATCTACTGAAGGAAGACAGAGAAACAGGAGGCTGAGAGGGGAGGAGGAGGGCTTTCTCCAGCAGGGTTGAGCCCAGAGTAAGGCAGTGTGAACGTGTGCACCTGTGTATGCATCCACATGTGTGCACTTCTGTCCATACATGAGTACATGTGACCAGACAGGTATATGCACGTGTTTACCCACATGCTATATGTGTGCACGTTTACCCAAGTGCTATAAGTGTGCATGTGTTTACCCATGTGCTATAACGTGTGCACGTGCTTATTCATGTGCTATAATGTATTCATGTGTTTACCCATGTGCTATAATGTGTGCACGTGTTTATTCATGTGCTATAATGCGTGCATGTGTTTACCCATGTGCTATGTGTGCACGTGTTTACCCGTGTGCTATAATGTGTGCATGTGTTTACCTGCGTGCTATAATGTATGCATGTTTATTCATGTGCTATAATGTATGCATGTGTTTACCTGCGTGCTATAATGTATGCATGTTTATTCATGTGCTATAATGTATGCATGTGTTTACCTGCGTGCTATAATGTGTGCACATGTTTACCCGTGTGCTATAATGTGTGCATGTGTTTACCCGCGTGCTATAATGTATGCATGTGTTTATCCATGTGATATAATGTGTGCATGTGTTTACCCATGTGCTATGTGTGCACGTGTTTACCCATGTGCTATAATGTATGTATGTGTTTACCTGCATGCTATAATGTGTGCATGTGTTTACCCATGTGCTATAATATATGCATGTGCTTACCCACGTGCTATAATGTATTCATGTGTTTACCCATGTGCTATAATGTATGAATGTGTTTACCCATGTGCTATAATGTATGTATGTGTTTACCCATGTGCTATAATGTATGCATGTATTTACCCATGTGCTATAATGTGTGCATGTGTTTACCCACATGCTATAATGTGTGCATGTGTTTACCCACGTGCTATAATGTGTGCACGTGTTTATTCATGTGCTATAATGTGTGCATGTGTTTACCCATGTGCTATGTGTGCACGTGTTTACCTGTGTGCTATAATGTGTACATGTGTTTACTCGTGTGCTATGTGTGCATGTGTGCTCACATGCATGTGTGCAGGCATAAGGAGACTTGCGTTTGAAAGGAGAACCTTTCCAGAGCCCTTAGAATAACATCCATGATAGAAATTTTGAAACTGAATTTTAGTGATGTGCAAAAGAGAGGAGGGGAATGTAAACCTCAAGCCTTGGTCCCCCGCTGCCCCAGCTGCCCCAGATAAAGGAGGAGGAGAAGGGAGAATGATGGCTCAAGAGGAAGGATGTGTAAAACCTTGGCTCTCAGCTGGGAGTGGCTGTCTGAAACCGTGTTCCTGCCAGGGGCAGAGCTCAAGACCCCAGGTGGGGAGAGAGACCCAGGTATGTGAACTTGAGGGTGGAGATGATTTGGCACTCAAGGTTTCTGGAGCCTAATTTCAATTCAAGAGCCAACATGAGAGCCACATAGACTTCAGAGAGGTAAAACAGCATGATCAAAATGACAGAACAAGGCAAGCCTTCATCAGAAGGGCAGAGACCTGTAGAGAGGGCTGCACTTCCTTCAGGTGGGGCCCCTCCTCTCATTCTCCGCTCATTGATTAAACACTCTCAGGAGAGGGTCATGTACCAGACGAATGGCTCCTAAAATTAAAATCCCACAGCTGCTTCAAACAACTGGTCATTCAGTGAATAAACAAGTCAGCAGGAGCCAGTGAGTGACCATTTCTGGCTGGGAAACCATAAATGCATTCATCAGAAGAGGGTTGAGGGGCTCCAGTTTAAGGGTGGGCCCCAGACACAGGAGCACACAGCTCCAGAGGGACCGATGCGTCGCCTTGCTTGCAGCCAGGCTTTCTTAGCATAGTTGAAGCTTTAAAATGGTTTAAGTAGCTTCATGCAATGGCATCTCTTATTTGCCTGGGATAAACCTCATGAATAAAGAAGCAGCATTAACGCAAGAAAATTAGAAACTCACTCAAAATGCCATCCGAAACCAAGAATGGGTATTGGAAGCCACATTGACCCAGAGGGAAAAAAAGCTGTTAAACTTTCTAGCTTTTTCCCAGAGGACTAGACAGTTGTGTTTGGTTTTGTTTGTTTTGTTTTGTAGAGATGGGAGAGCTCATTGCTTATTGAAGAAGACAAAAAGATCACATGACCAGCATTTTATATTAAGTACAAGTTCTAAAAATTTAGCAAGTTCAAAACCGAGCTGTTACTGAAACTCTAGAGGTAGATTCTGAAGCCTGCCTTATGTGCGGCCACACACAAATACACAATTCATGGGAGCACCCCTTTATCTGTTGATGAGATTTCCTTTTGATTTGTCCAGGGCAAGAATTAAAAATAAATCACTTTGTTTAAAGGAAAACTGGAAAATGGAGGAGACCTAAATATTCTCTTGTATGTGAATAATCATTTCTAATAATTGAAATGTTACTATTATAACCAGTCTGTCCATCTTGTGATTTTCACACTATAGTATACTTATTCATGCAATCACCTTTCTGAAGCATTTACTACGTGCCAGATACAGTGCTAGGTATACATATAATTCATCAATTCATTTAAAAATATTTCTTGAACACTAACTACATGCCTACCAAGTATTTGCTAGACACTGGCAAAGAAATATAATGATAAATAAGGTATGTATTCTATTTTTCTGGAGCCACAATCTGACCAAGTTCATGCAATTTTATCCTGATTTGTAGAAAATTTAAACGTTTGGGATCATAGCTACTGGTAAGGAAGGCAGAAAGAAGAAAAATAAGTAGAGAGAAAAAAAAGAAGAGCTAATGACGAGGAGAAAGATATCCAGAGATTTGGGAGAACTATGAACACAAACAGATGGCGGATACCATCTGGAGCCAAGCGGGCACATAGGGAAAGAGTGTGATTCCAAGCCCAGGGCTGGGTGTGGGGCTCACACCTGCATTCCCGGTACCTTGGGAGGCCAGAGAGTTTGAGACCAGCCCAGGCAACTTAGGGAGGCCCGTCTCCACCAAACCAAACCAAACAATAAACAAAAACGTTGCCGGCAGCCTTGCTCACAGAGTGAAACCCCAATTCTAAAATAATAAATGAATGAATGCATGAACAAATAAATAAGTAAAATAAATTCAAAAATTTAAAAAGCACAGCTCGAGCTGCTATTAGTTTGGACGCAGGCTCCAGTGAGCAGAATAATAAATTGCAGCCTTGTGTTTTGTGCCCAATTTTAAATTCGGCTGCATTATAAAGGAGCAACCCAAAGGCTTCCCAAGGCTGAACTATTTCTCTATAGCCTAGCAAATGTTCCACAATGACATGGCCATCTAGGGCAGACAAAACAATGTTTGTAGCTGTTAGAACTGGCTTCATGCAATGGCATTGATTTAAGAAATTGTTAGAACAACAGGAAGTGAGTGGTCATCTTTCAGTAGTTCAAATGGATCCAAGTGACAACTCTAGGAACAAAGTCCAAACATTAAAAAAGTACTAATCCGGCAATATAAACAACTTGCCATCAGAAAGAAGCTTTGGACCTTTACTTATTTAAAGGCCAGCACAAAGAGGACAGTCATTTAGCCTAGAAGCTCCTTTACGCTCTAAATCATGTACGAAGGGGAAATGTTGACCGTGTCCTTCTAGGTGGGAGCACAAAGTCCTAAGCTGGTGACGCGGGATTGTGGTGGCTGCCTTCCAGGATTTCCATGGCCACTGGAGGAAATTAAAAGCAGGAAGGCAGGGGGAGGTGGCAGGACACCTGGAGTCCCCGTGGGGTTCTGATGACCACACCCTGCAGACAAGGACTGAAAGGACTCCTACCAATGGAACTTTCTCTGCAGCCTCCTCGCCTGCCTCAGCCCTGTTCTGCCACACCGACCCCACACAGCCCTGTAGGTGGTACCGCTGCTACACCCATTTTCCAGATGCAGCAGCTGAAGCCCAGCAAAGTTAGATAATGTGCCACCACCCTCGTCATCTCCTCTCCGTCCTCTTTAACCTTCAAGCCAAACAGGCACCAAAAGCCACGGCAGTTATCCTGCCTTTTTCTGTATTTGCCTTGCAAATAAATGCCAATTACACCAAAAAAAAAAAAAAAACCCACAAAAATTGAAATAAAAACACCCACAAATACCAGCTCATCCTTCCCCCTGAAGAGGGAGACAGAAAGAAAATAAATGAAGCCATCATTCTATATTACATGCTGGCAGGTGTCTTGAGTCTTTGGAAGATTATTTGCTGGATAGACAATTCTTATTTTATATATTTTTATGCATTTATAAGGCTCATTTCACCTGGGCCTTATGCCATAAAAACCCAAGAGAATGGCTGTAATTCAAAAATGAAGATAAAGTTTAGAAAGAAATCAAAACTATGGTTCAGAAAAATGGGTAAAATGAGAAATAAAATGGAATGCGGTGAGATTGGACAAGTCAGTCCACAAAGGAAAGTCTACAGGCAGCTATTTCAGGGTGAAAGAGCAAAAGCGATCCTTCCAACGAACTAGGACTGACCCCCAGATACTGGGTCCAGCCTGAAGATGTGTTTCATTTGGATCCTTCCCATGAACTAGGACTGACCCCCAGACACTGGGTCCTGCCTGAACATGAGTTTCATTTGGATCCTTCCAATGAACTAGGACTGACCACCAGACACTGGGTCCAGCCTGAAGATGTTTCGTTTGCCCTGTACCAAGGCTTCCAAATACCTGAGCCCATACTTAAACACCTGAGTTTCCATATAAAACCAAAATTTCTGCCTTCTCTTAAAAGTGGCCTATCTTAGGCCCCTGCTTCCACTTGAGATCGGGGGCAGAAGCCTTTTCCCATTGACATCTCTAGGCTCTGCCACTGCCCACACCTCTGTCACCCCTGGGACCTGCTTCCTGAAGTTTTCACTCATTATCCGCCAGGCCCTGCAGACCTGAGAACCTGCAGTCTCCTTCAAAGTAGAATCCCAAATGACCAGCTCACGTAACAGTAGCCAGTGCCTGACCTGTGTGTGTCCACGTCCCAAACACTGGCTACTGATAAGATATCTCTCCTTTCAAAAGCCCTTGGGGCAGCAATTTAAAAATACAGCCAGCACATTTTTGCCACTCATCAGAGTGTGGAGGGGTCTCCTTCTCTTGAATCTGGGCTCCCTGGACATGATGGCTACTTATGCAACAGAACATGGCAGAAAAGATGCTGTGTCACTTCAAGGCCCAACCTGAAGAAACTGCCAGTTTCCACAGACGGTGTCTTGGGGAACTGAGCCGCCGTGCTATGAGGAGGCTCAAGCCGTCTTGTGGAGGGGGCTACACAGAGCGGACACAGCCACATCCCTCAGCAAGCCTCCTGCTTGCTATCCCTAGTAGGCCCTGAGTAAATTTCAGATTCATGAGCAAAATGAGTGACTGCTGTTGTTTTAAGCCAATGAGCTTTTGGAAGGTTTGTTATGTAGTAATCAATAAATCCAACCCGCCCGGTTTGAGCACCCGGAAGGGCTTTCATAGCACACAAGTGTGAAAGGGGGGGCACAGCTGGCCCCTGGTGAGGGTCCCCAGGCTGCCCCGCTCACCTGGCCGATGTGCCTTTGGAACTGCCATGTTCATCACTCGCCCTCCATCCTGAGGTTTGGGGGGAGATGCAGTGAACCTGCAGATCCCCGATTCGGAAGGGGTGCTGGAGGTCAGACTGTCCGTGTACTCGTTTGTCCCTGCCGTCAATTGCTCGGACGACGTGTCTGAGATGAAGCACTCCGTGATGGTGAACTTGGCGTGCCTCAGCTGTTCTTCCATCTTGGCGTGTTCGTAGGCCCTGGCCAGTTCTTCGTAAGTGGACGAGGCACTTTCTGTGGAGACCATGCTGCTTCTTGCTCGATCTACACCAGGAGAAGGAAGAATGGAGGTGATGAGTCCGCACCATCAGTTTGGACCAGCTGGATGACCCTTTCTGGCTTGTGGCTATTTCCTCCAGATCACTGTGGGATCTGGCAGGAGCGCTGGCTTTATCTCAGAGGCCTCGGCCCCTGCGGCTCTGCGGTCAGCTTCAGAAACCTCAGCAAAGTCAGCTCAGGGAACTGACTTGTTTCAACTGACTCAATGTAACCAGCTGTCCTCAGCCCGACATAAATAAGTAATGCCATCTTCCTTAAAAAATTCTGCTTTTAGCGAAAACAGTTGGGGACGTGATACAAATGAGCTGCAGGTGCAGGTCCCCTGCTCTGCTCTGAGCTGCAAACCAGCCTGAGTCACGGCGACTCTCCAGTTGGTATGAATGACCTGAGCTCTACAGGCCGGCTCCTCCGAGGCCGGCTTGGGAAGAGAGATGAGATGATGCTGAGAGAGAAAGACGTGACCTGCTGTGGGAGTCGGCCACCAGGCAGAATGGTCCTCGACCCTTGCGCCTCACCGTTTGTTGTTGCTGCGCTTTCTGGGGATGAGTAAACAGCCAGGACAAAACCTGGTGCCAGCGTGCCTTTGAACTGGGTCACATCATCTTGGGCAGAGAGAGCTCTGCATTTTAAACCCACTAAAAAGTCTTGAAATCACCTCTATGGCATTCTGAGACTCTAAGAAATAACAGCCACAAAAATAAACCCTAAGGACGATGCTCTGCCTTTAGGAACACTGTTTTTGAAGTGTATCATCAAGAACAAAAGAAAAATGAGTATTAAAATTTCCTATAGCTATTAGGTTCAGATATAATTTCTTTTCAAAATTTAAAGGGCCAGGTGAGGTGCTATTCTGAGGGCTTGTCTTCTCCGTGCAGTGCAACCATGGTGGTTGATGGCACAGCCGAGATGAGTTACCTTATAATCAACCCCTGTTCAACTGTCAAATGGATCAGCCCATGTTCCCTACAGAGGGTGCTGTGACCTCGTCATGCAACTTCAAGTACAGTGTCTTAATCCTGGAGAGGGTGGGGTAAGACACCCTCACAGCGTAATCAGCACTTATTGCCATTGTGTGGGTGAAAATGTAAAAATATCTCTATTTCTCCCACTGGGGTAGGGCCTGAGAGGAGAGAGAGCACCCAGGGCTGTAGGTTCAAGACACCTGCAGGTGGACGCATCTGGGTTTCGTTTGGCGGAGTTCACTGGGCCCTGTATGAGGTGAAGGCTCTATGATTATGTTTCAGAATTGGAAGGGGCCGTCTCAAAGAGAGGCGGTGGAGGGGAGGAAGCCTCCCTCCCCTCCTCCCAGGAGCCTGTGCTGGGGCACCGCCAGGCTGGGGCCATGCAGGTGCTTGCACGCAAGGCCTTACCTGTGTCCTGTGAGGGGCTGACGCTGTAGCTGTCGCTCTCCTTGTCTACCGACCCGGCGACCCTGGGCGTGGGCAGCCTCCAGTCTGTGGTGAGCGTGTGCGCCGAGATGGTGGGGTGGGGTCTGTTGAGCGTCCACTGGCTGGCGTAGCGGTTTCGCGTCGTGGGCCCCGCCTTCGCGTTCCTCCTGGTGGTGGGATCTGTGGACAGCCAACACTCACGTCTGTCTTTGTCTCCAGGGCAGTGTAGCCGGCAGGGAGCAGGCCTTCAGGGCAGCGCTGCCCACTCAGCTCGACAGCCCCCAGCCCCCAGCCCCCTTGACTTTCCTTCTGCCATATCATATGTCCCGAAAACACTCATCTGACACCTAAGCATTTAAACCATCGCGTAGGAGAAAGAACACTGGATTTGGATTCAGAAGTTAGAAACTGGAGCCTTGCTCTTGGCACTTAATAATTTTGCGACCTCATATACACCATTTAACCTTGCGGGGAATGACCGTCTCCTGCAAAACAAGAGTGCTCTCCCAAGTGGGGCCTGACACAGCCTCTTCCTAAAAGTCTTCTTCCTCTCAGAGTTGCTATGAACGTTCCCCTGTAAGGTCTATTCATGTCCCAACCCCAGTAGCTCAGAATGTGATCTTACTTGGAAGTAGGGTCATTGTCGATGGAGTTAGTCAAGATGAGGTCATACCAGAATAGGGTGGGCCCTGCTGGGGGGCTGTGGAGAGCCACAGGATGATGGAGGCAGGGACAGAAGTGTTACGGCTGCAAGCAGGTAAGTTTCAGCTCTGCAGAGCCTGAAGCCCAGCAGTTTACAGTACTCTGTTACAGCAGCTTTCGGAAGCGAACGCAGGCTCTCCGGCCTCACTGTGAGCTCGTGTCACTGTCCCAATTCTGACTGCTGTAGTTGTGGGGTTGGAAGCTCAGAGAGCAGAGGGCCCGTCTTTTGTGCACTCTGTGAGCGCTTTGCACATGGTAGTGCACCCCTACTTGCACGTGGTAGCACCCCTGCAAGGGAAGTGCGAGAGCTCCAACAGAGTTGCCTGCATTGGGTAACGTGCAGAGCAAAGGGTAAGCTGATACCAGATGAGTTTTACTTTCTTCCGATCTGGAGTCAAAGGCAGCAAGGGGGCCTAGTGGACCGAGGCTGCAGCTCAACACTTTGGGGACTTAAGAGGAAGGATGCTCTACCCACAAAGGATGTGGGACACTGGAACGGGCCTCAACATCGCCTGTTCGCGGACTCTGTGGAAAAGGGGACGGGCCCAGTTACCTGGAAAGATTTTTTTGGGGGGCTTTAGCCTAAAGGTAACCTAAAGTTCTAAATGGGGCTTTGCCACCTTTGAATTCTCTGCTTCTCAAAGAGGAATTTTATGCAGTTATCTTTCAAAAGGGTCTGGCCACTTCTAAACACAGCAGGCTGTATTCAACACTCAGCTGTTGTGGTTTCAAAGTAGCCAAACCCAGAGCGCCAGCCCACGACATTATTACACTGACTACTTGTTTATGTGTCCTCGGGAGCCTGGGTGGCTCTCTGGGGTGGGGCTCCTGGTTTTCCTCTGTAGATCCTTCTGCAAAGCCTACAGTAATCCCTGGCACGCAACAGAGAAGCGCCCAGAGGTGAGGTGATAGAAAGAAAATGCTGGCCTTCTGCCTTTCAGCCCAGACAGCGCCTGTTACTCCCCACCTGGCTTCATCCCGGGCCTCTGGGTTTTCTAGTGCAGTGTCTGCGTGACACCAGCTTGTTATAATTCCGTTCAGAACATGAGAAGCTGACACTGGGAAGGGAGGAAATGGCTTTCTTTCTAAATAGAATTTTTTCCTTGCAAGGTTCTAGTTATTATACATTGAAATCCATCATTCTCTGATGCCAGGGAGGATTGTGAAGGTTGCAGTCAAACAGGTATCTTGTACGATTTCCCGGATCATCAAAATACTCAGCCTCCTGGCTATTCTCTGGGGCATTGAGTTGAAGGCACATTTCATCCCTTACTTGCAAAATTCCACAGAAGACTTCACTGGAAGATTGGGGTTTTCTTTTGCCTTGATTAGAATGTAAATGAGCCGTGCCCAGCTTTCTACACAACAGGGTGTGAATAATAATTATGTGGCTTTTCTGAAATGCTAGGAGAGAGGTCCTCAAAGAGATGGGGAAGCATTATTATGGGCAGGAGGCTAAATGTCTTCCAGGCACCATCAACTTTGTAAGTGGAGCTCATTATTTAAATGCTAATGAATTTTTCTAAGAAATTACCCAACCCTTACATAAGTTTCAAGGGTTCTCATTTTTATCCTTCTCTAAGTTTCTTGCACAGGTAACTGTGGCTCACTCTGAGCACATTTGCCCCTAGCTATCTTAGGGGAGAGAGGCCTTGTTAGTCGCACTTCAGGAATACGATTGTTTCCTTAAATACCCTCGACCCTCACGGTAGCAGCCTCCCCTTGCGCTCAACCCCCTCCGTGGTGGAGCAGAGAGCTTCACTGCCTGTCTCTTTCCTAGTTGAGACCACCCTATTTGGAAAATTCCCTGGGAAAGTCGCACGTGTCTGTCTACATTCAGTAGACTCCTGAACTCTTCTCAAGTTAATTTTGTTCATTATCTCTTTCTCTTTTCCAGAGGAGGACAATTTTACCAGTGGCCTGATAATGTGGAAAATATAGGTCATGATATGAGTTTCCTGAACCACAGCCTGCAGGCCTGCTAGCACTAAACAAGCACCTACAGTTAAAATTGTCTCAGTATGTGGAATGCTGGGGTACTTGACACACTTCCGTAAGAATCAGATTTTTGGAGCCATTGTTTGGTACCTGAGCTGAACTCTGTCCTAGGATCCATCGCTCCTGAGATAGCAGCTCAAATGAAATTTCTGCTTGGATCCCACTGGGTAGGCCACTTTTGTGACTCACTACCAGCGGTTCTCAACCTGTGGGTTGCGACCCCTTTGTAACAATGAAAATACATTCTGCATATCAGATATTTGATATTTACATTATGATTCATAACAGTAGCAAAATTACAGTTATAAAGTAGCAAAGAAAATAATTTTATGCTTGGGGGGTCACTACAACATGAGGAACTGTGTTAAAGGGTGGCAGCATTGGGAAGGTTGAGAACTGCTGCACTAGCCCATCTACTAAGCAAATTCATGCTGGGATTTACGGTCCCTGCACACAAAGGGTTTTGTTGGGCTTGTCCACATTCTAATACAAATAAAACTTCATGCTCAAGCATCATGCTTGCTAAACGGCTGATCCGTTAGAGGGCAAGTGATATAAATAGTTCTTGGCCTCTCAACACAGGGTCTGGACCCGAATTAAGCTTCTGCCCATTGAATCAAATTATTTTAATTATTCTGAATGTGGGATAAGAAAGGATTTTGTGGATAATACAGTTACAAAACATGCATGTGTACTGCGCTCAGAAGATTCATCTGCTCTCATCTCTGCTGCCGGTTGCCACAGCTCACAGATGCCCAGGGCTCGGCTCTGCAGGAGGAGTTTGCCAGTTGCTCCATATGGAGGAAGCAACCAGCAGATCTGAACATTCCCCATTTAACCACCAAGTACCACACACGGATGCTGGACGCAGCCCTTCCTCACCAACCAGTTTCTCCCAGGACTCTCCCTAGAACTATTCTGGGTCACAGAGCGTGTCGTTTGTGATGCTGTTTGTTTGCGAAGTCTCAACAATAAAGATTCAATCTGTGTTGTAAGCGCTTGTTATTTAATACAGGCAGGTGTGAAGTCTACCCTGAGTGCTGACATACGCCTCATAGCATCAGCTCTGCCTCAGGCACCACAGGTGGCTGAGGGTGACAGCTTTGGCACTAGTTGCCTGGACTGGAGGCCCGTTCCGCTCACTGCTCGCTGGCTGTGTAACCGGCCAGGTGACCTCATTGGATGTGCCTAATTCCCTGCCCGGTGAGACTGAGTGGCATCAGCACTCACTCAAAGCTGTTGCGAGATTAGTGTGCTGCGGCGTCTGGGCACGTGGGAAGGGCTCAGTAAACCATGGTTTGCCCTGCGGTGGTCCCTGCACAGCACACAGCTGGCCAGGAATGAAGCACACCGGATTTTATGGTGAAAAAAAACGGAGGCAGGAGATTGAGTGTAGTTGTTCTCAACCTTCCTAATACAGTCCAAAGGGGTCGCAACCCACAGGTTGAGAACCACTGACATAGTGGGTTGATCAAGAAGGCTGCAGATTCAATTTGGAGGGTTTAACAAAAATACCTATTACGAATCATAAAACTAGATGATAGAGAGTGTTTGTGATGCAGAAAGGAAGTGAATCGTAGAGGTACTAAGAACGGGAGCTGCGTCCTACTCGTTGCCCCGCTCAGTGCTATGTATATCATGAGTGCTTGGTAAATGCTCTCTCCATGAGTGAATGAATGACAACTTCCAGGTAAATAAGACCAAAACAAATTCAAGACTTATACTTACTATTTCATGTCTTCATACCTTTTGCAAGCAGAATAGCTGGCTTGAGGCTTCCTAGCTAATGGTCTTGTTGGTCAGCCCCTGCAGGGCGTGCGGCAGAGACTGTGCAGGTGTTGAAAGAGACACCTCTGATGGGAGGGCATGTGAGTGCTCAGAAGGCCAGGGATCTCCAGAGACGGAGGACAGAGCGGAATGAACCAACTGTCCACGTCCTGTTTAAACCATTCAACACCCTTTCTTTTCTATTCCCATTACTTAGCTGTCCGATTTGATAGCTGATCAGTATTTATTTACTGAACGCCTACTTTGTGTCAGACACTTGGGCTTGCGCTGAGGATCAGGACATAAGGGGAGTCCCAGTTTTCAAGCACCATCACAATCTGCAGGGGAGTAAATACCACCCGGACACAGCCCAGGGGTGCGTTTTCACACAATGACACAGAGAAATGGCAAATCGTCGTGATTTCTCCCATCCTCACAAGAATTTGTTGCAACCCTTTGGCAAACTAATGAAATGCTTAGAAACATAACTTCTATATCACAGTCATTCTAGTGTGTAAACAACATATTTTAGATGCTCTTCTTAAAAATCCAGAATTCCTACAGTGACAACAGTTCTAACATATCAAATAGAACAGTGGTGTCTTTTGTAGTTGAGAACATAGAGAATGTGGATCAATCTCTGCAAATCTGCCAAACTGCAGAGGAAGGACCTGGTCCCTGGGATGGCGCTAACACAGTGTAACACCTGGATGGAGAGGAAGCTCCGGGCACCAGAAGTGAGTAGGGGACCGGGCTTCAGAAAGTTCCTGGGCTCCAGCCTCCTGAAGCTGCCGTGGGGCCAGAACTCCACCGCTTCTAATTGTAAATCAGAAAGGGGATGTTGTCAGACCCTCACACTGTGGCATTAGAGGAATATTTAATGAAAGAACGATCCCGAGGAGGTTTCATCAATACGGAGTGTCCTGCAGATGCCAGATGAATAACCTCATTTGGGGGGCAGGGGAGAGCCAGAGACTGATACACGCATTTGAGTAGCCGCGTCCGGGGGCAGTGGACATTTGACAGTAGAGTTCATCAAAGCTGCGTGTTGCCGTGTGACCATCCGGCTACCCCTGGGAGAGACTCCCATCACTCTCAGAGTGACGTGCACACGTGTGACGCAGGCTCCAGAGGCCCTCCCCGGAGGGAGCAGCTGTGTCTCTGTCTCGGCCCTGAGCACCTTCCTGGCCTTCCACCCCCCACACCCAGGGAACCTTGGGAGCTTTTCGCTTCTGTCCCTCCCCCTCTGCCTGGCAGGCTGGCTCCTGCGGTGGCTGTGGTCACGTGTCTCTCAATGGATATCTTCCCAAATGACTCAGATCTATGGCAGCAGCCCCCTAACACCCCCCAATACCCTGCAGTTTCGCCATCACTTCATTCTGTTCTACTTTTATCTAATATTTATGGAGAAATGAAAAATACTTCAGTCCTCTGTTCAAAGTTCACCTTTCCCTGCTAGAATGAGATGAACGTCTTTCTGCATCTTACGCTTGTTGGATTCCAACCACAGAGCACTGAGCCACATGTGCAAAGAAAGCCTTTCCCAGGCACCCTGACGCGTGTACAGCCAGAGACACACACCTGTCCCTCCCACAGCCGCCTGCCACTCACCAACCACCAGCTTACAGTCCCTGCTGTGACTCTGTTGATATGTTAAGTGCCATCAAATCAACTTCTCAGCATTCTGGGGCTCACTGTGCCGCTGGAAGTTCACCCATGCTTTGGCTTTCCTGCCCGTCCTCCTGTCCTAACTGCTTACAACTGGCCTCTGTGTGTTTCTCTGCTGCTTGCTGATCACTGGCAGGGGAGTGTAAGTGCTTGTTGCTTTTTTACTGAGCAGAAAGAAATGACATGTGGGAGAAATTCTGCATAGCCGTGTCACACATCCTCCTGCATCCTCCGGACACATTTCTGGCCTTTGGGGAAGTGCTTCTCAGTGAGGAGTCTAAACAACCAGCCTCAGAATCATCCAGGGTATCTGTTACAAGGTAGATTCCTGGGCCAGAATCTCCTGGAATGAGTATTTTGTTTCTTTCTTTTTTTAAATTTTTTTTTTTTTTTTTTTTTTTGCAGTTTTTGGCCGGGGCTGGGTTTGAATCTAACCCCTCCTGCATATGGGCTCAGTGCCCTTTTATTTTTCAGAGACAGTCTCACTTTGTCAGCCTCAGTACAGTGCAATGACATCACAGCTCACAGCAACCTCCAGCTCTTGGGCTTAGGTGATTCTCCTGCCTCAGCCTCCCACGTAGCTGGGGCCACAGGCACCTGCCACAACGCCTGGCTATTTTTTGTTGCAATTTGGCCGGGACTGGGCTCAAACCCACACCCTCCTACTCATTGAGCCACAGGTGCCACCTGGAATGAGTATTTTAAGCAGGGACGCTGGACAATCAGGGGCACAAAAGGCTGCATAGGCGGGGCGTCTGGCCTGCTGTCTGTCTTCCTCCTGCCCTCCTGTTACCGTCTTAACAATCTCCATGTTGACTGGGCCAAAGGAATGTTGAAGCCTAATATTTACCCATTGGGAGGTGCCTGTGGCTCAGTGAGGAGGGCGCTGGCCCCATATACCAAGGGTAGCAGGTTCAAACCCAGCCCTAATGAAACTGCAACAAAATAGCCAGGTGTTGTGTTGGGCACCTGTAGTCTCAGCTACTGGGGAGGCTGAGGCAAGAGAATCGCCTAAGCCCAGGAATTAGAGGTTGCTGTGAGCTGTAACTCCACTGCGCTCTACTGAGAGCGACAAAGTAAGACTTTGTCTCTAAAAAAAAAAAAAAAAGATTTACTCATCCAAAAGTCAAATCCCTTCAGAGTCTGTATGACCTTTCCTGACGGAACAGCAAGAAGTGGGTCAGAAACCCACCTGAGCAGGGTCCTGGAGAGGTAGAAGTCACGGATGTCAAAGCCTTGGGATCATTTTGTGAGAGCCCGTCTTAGCCACAGCCCTTTGCAGAGCTAATTCTCACTCATGCCCTGCTCATGTGCTTAGAATGTTTTATCATATCTCTCAGAATAGTGTGTTATCATTAGGAACACAAACATTACAACGTTAAAAACGTGTCTTCATAAATTCCAGCTTGTCATCAAGGAGGAAGGAGGTGAGGTTAGTCAACAGGAAGAAGTCAAAGCCTTCTTTAGCATGTTTTAAAAGCATTTTTCGGGCCTCTGCCTACTTGCCCTGGCAATGGGGTCTTCACTGCCTATGGCAAATGTACCTTGCTTTATAAATCTATATCTTGCTCTGTAAGCCTGTCTTTCTCTTCCTCAATAAACCTTGTTTCATGCTTGCCTTAAAATTTTTTTTAAATGAATTTCGATACTTGTTACAATTATTTCCTGTATGTTACAATGTCATTTAGTAAGCAACCAGTTTGTTTCAGGGAGCCCAATGTATTACACAAATGCTTCACAAGCTAGAATTTATGAAGACAAATTTTTAACATTTTAATGTTTATGTTCCTAATGATAACACACTGTTCTAAGAACATAAATTTTTGCAAAGAAAGTCAGTAGAGACATCAAATCTTCCAAAATGATAATAATCAGGATATTAATTTAGGAATAATTTCAATTATGGAAAATAATATCTAATTATTAAGCTCTACATAGATGCTGAGGGATTTAACTTCATTGCAGTAATTAATTTCCATATATTAGCGATGCAAATATTAATCTGGAGATTAATATGCAAATTAATCTAGATTAATATTTACATAGTAATATTTGCAAAAAATAATCTCCAGGTTAGCTGGAACTACAATTCATCTCTAGATTAATATTTGCATGTTAATATTTGCAAAAGATAATCTCTAGATTAGCTGGAACTACAATTTTTCTCAAATAGTGTGTCCAGGGGGAAAATCATAAACTGTGAGCACAGACAGACCTACAGCTCACTCTTGGTTTTACTGCTTACTCTATGTACATCTCTGGGCTGCTTCCCTAAATTCTCTGAGACTAAGTTTCACATCTGTAAAACTGGGTCTATCATATCTACTTTATGAACACACATTGTATTGGGTCATTGCAAAGAATATATATAGGACATGGTCTTTCTGCTTCAGTACTGGCATACAGGAGATACACACTAATGTTAAATACATTCCCCTTTCCCTAAGTCGCCTAATTTAAAAAAAATTAAATCGACTTGAAATTTCTAGCACTTTTCTTAATTACACCAATACCAACACTTATTGACTTCACCTGACATAATTTTAATCGCAGCTAAGATCAGACAATAAAAACTCATCACCCCAATTACAAACATTATATTACCGATTTGTTTCTTAGGCACATGCCTAAAAAGCCCCACACTTTTGTTTGCCAGGGACACAATGTTAATATGTCTTCAGCATTGATAACACCCACACATTTTAAATGTTGTTGACCACTCACTTGTTCCCGGCCGAGCATCTGAAACATCCACTAAGGGCCCGGTGGCCTGAGACACAGATTGGTAATGGACCGTGTGGGTGACCGTCAGGGACTTTTGCTTCGCTGCCTCTCCAAAGTCAGCGTCCGTTAACAGGACCGTGGAGCGGTCATCTGCAGAACAGGTGGACGTAGAAACGAACAAGATTATCCCCCTTGAGCTACAACAGCAATAAGGGCCTCCTCGAAGGCAACAAAGATGACTCCAAGTTCAAGGCTGCCTCAGTGTTACCCTAGAGTGTGAGAAACAGTGGCTGATGCAGAGTGGACGTCTGGAGCATGAGCTGAGAAAGGTGGTGGACACGAAGATAATGGCACTCTGCTCTCGGGGCTCGGTCTCTTGTCATTAAGCAAATATTGGTCTGAGGAGTCTTGCTGTGGTCCTGCCCTTTAATAGAACTTTGGATTTATATGTTTGCCAAAAGCTCATTTGAGACATCGTCACCCCTCAGTGACAGGGCTGCCAATCAAAACGGGTCCCTGTTTGCAGCTATGGGATGATGCTACTGCAGAGAGCTCCATACTGAGCTGGGCTCTCATTCTGAACTTGGCACATGTTTGGCGGGAACGAAATAACAGAAGAGAAAAGCCCATTTCCCAGTACTGATTCCTCTCTGTGTGTCCCTGTTCTTCCCAGCTCTCGTGAGTTCCCATCTGTCTCTGGAGCGTCTCTCCATTGACCTCTCCTAAGATGACTCCCCTGTCAGATTTCCAAGGCCTGAGTGGGGCAGGCCCTGGAGGTGGGAGAGGCGGGAGTCTGGGTTCAGGTGGAGTCTGAGCATTTTCACGCAGGGACAAGGAGCAGCTTGAGCAAAGCCATTATTTGGCTGTCAGGATTTTCATTACTTTGTGGTGATACTTTTCAGTTTTGTCAGAGCTTTTTGACTCCAAGGGAAACTTTGTTAGGATACATGGAGTTTTCCTAAATTTACAAGGACTGCAGCCCAGGGTGCTGTCCCCTGTGTGTATCAGCCAGCGGGACCAGGCTACAGCTTGCCCTGACCCTTAGGGATGTGAAAGTCATAAACAGCCGGTGAGGCTGCTGTTCCCAAAAAAGGCTCTGAACAGAATGAACCCTACAAAATCCAATTACTCAAGCTCTGGCAGGAAAGGAAAGCCTCTGGAAGTCAGAATAAAATTTCTTGGCAGAGAAATAGGGAGATGGCTGCCAAGATGTCTGCCAGCCTCCCAGAGCCCAGCGTGGGCTGCAGTGCAGGTTGGCACCACGGCGGGCACCAGGGCTTGGCTTGGAGGTCCGGCCCTGCAGCCATCCCTTAACCACTTGGAGAGGGTTCTGCCTCTCTACAGTTTCTTAGGATGGAATGGACCTGGCACCAGGGGCCGCACGTCCACTTTTGTCTTTCACTAATAACGTGAGTGCATTGCCGTTTCTAGAAGGCGGCCACTTCGAGAGCGCGTCGCTGACCTGAGGGCTGGGTTATGCACTTTCACTGGGAAATTCAGCTGTCAGGTGCTGAGGGTCACCCTTCATTCTGGCTGAGAGTAATGTCCCTGTCATACTGGATTTTTGTAGTCAGAGCCCAGAGTGTTTCAAAGCACCATAGTTCAGCTTCCCTGATAATTAGAAAATGCCATCAAGCGACTGTCAGGCGTCACCAGGAGGTAAATCACTCTTGGTGGGGGATGGTCCTACGTGGACTATGGTGCATCTGCCACTGACGTCATTGTTCCCTACAGAAATGACTGACAGGCCAGCAAGGGCCAGGGCCTGGCAGCCCATGTGCCACTCACATGATCCACCTAGCTGTCTATTTTAACGCCTTCTATAGAATTACGAGAAAATCTAATGAATGGCATTTATTTATTTTTTAAAGAGAATTTTATTTTAATTAATTAATTTATTATTTTGAGACAGAGTCTCACAATGTTGCCCTCAGTAGAGTGCTGTGGCATCAAAGCTCACAGCAACCTCAAACTCTGGGGCTGAAGTGATTCTCTTGCCTCAGCCTCCCAAGTAGCTGGGACTAATGCTACTAATACACTAATGCAGTGTTAGTGCCCGCCACAACACTGGGGTATTTTTTGGTTGCAGTTGTCATTGTTGTTTAGCAGGCCTGGGCCGGGTTCGAACCCACCAGCCTCGGTGCATATGGCTGGCACTGTAACTATGGTGCTACGGGTGTCGAGCCTCATGAATGGCATTTAGCAAATATGGTAACCATGTTATGATGGATCCGTTGTGACCACCACAACTTACCTGACCTCTACATCTCAATGGCAAAATTAACAGCTTTTCACATGTTGCTTGGAAGGGTTAAATTAAATCACAAGCTCGAAGCTTTGGCTTATAATAGCACACAGTCAAAGGAGTTCCATTTTGATTTTTGAGCTTGTGTTTCAATGCCCAATCTACTGAGTGAAATAAAGGATTTTAGGCCTACCTCTGAAAATGAGAAAGTATTCAAAAGCAAAACGTGGCGTCCCACCCTGATGTGAGCAAGCTAATGAAACCATGTGCATTTGAGGGAAGGCCATGTCTCCTTATACAACGTGGGCTAATATTGAACTGAAATCAGTAGGCTGGGGGCACGTTGGACTCGATCAACCTTTCCTTAGGTGCTGCTATTCTTGTACTAAACGTGAATCCAGCCAGGGCAGCCAGGCTTTGGAATTTAGGAGCCATAAAGCTATGACGTCTCCACTGGCAGGTGGAGAGGGAAGATGGAGGAGCCCTCTGCTCAGATGGCCTGTCGCTCCCAGCAGAAGGGGGCTGGGGTATGTGGCAGGAGGCAGGGGGTTTTATCCAGACCACCGAAAGGGGTTGCCCAGGACAGGATGGGGTCAGCAAACACCGTCCAAAACAACTTTGAAAAGAGGCAGCTCAGGAACCTAATACAGAGTCTGTTTCCACAGACACTGGAAAGCTCAGGGTAGTTTGGAGACAAGGGATTCTTGGAAGTAGCCTGCTGGTGTAGAAGCAGGTGGCGACGGGGGGGGGGGGGTGTTGAGGGCATGGCAGTGAAGCACGTGGCCAGATGGGGACCCTGGCTCTGCTCCTGTCTGTGTGACCTTGGCAAGCTACACAAATCTCTCGACATCTCAGTTACAAAAATAGTACCATTTTCGTATGTTAAATAAAATAATGCAGATACAAGTGCTCATGAAAGCATGCGACATTTTGAGCGCTATGGAGAAAGGTTAGCTATTCTTTTGCTTATTATTGCAATGAAAACATAAAATCTGTGTTTCTGGAATAGATGTGGAACAGGGTCTTTGAGTGAGAAGAGCCTGGCTGGAGTCAAGTCCCCTGGGTTTGGGTGAATGAGCCATAAAATCCCTCAGGAGCTGCTCTAAAACTGTGAAACCAGTGAGCTGGGTGTTTCCTCAAGTGCTACAAAGGACAGGTGCCCAGGATGTTGATGGGGTGCCAGGAAGGAGGGAGGATGCTCTGTATGTGGCATCTGGCTAAGGCTGGCCTAAGCAGAGTTGTGAGGAGAGCAGAGAGTGGATTTCCAACCTGCACAGCTTCTGGGGTCCAGAGCATTAGTCACTATCCTTGCAGGGGCCTCAACAAGTCTCCCCAGAAAAGACCCAAAGAGGCTCAGAGTGGGGGACCTCCTGTCCCAGATGACCGCCAAGCGGTATATAAGTGAAACCTGTAATAAGTGCATTTTCAAGGACTTATTATTCTCCACAATAGTAACTCTCTGCCTTCTAACTTCTGAACTCACGTAGCATTCCAGACAATTGCCCGCCCAGTGTTTCCCAGGCCCTCGGGTCGGGCTGGGAGGGCACGTCTGCGAAGCCACATCGCACCGTGCAGCGAAGGGCACCTACCGATGGTCTCCATCGTGTCTCTCTCTTCGATCAGCAGCTGAGCCCTCGGGATGTCGATGTGCATCCTCAGCGTCTGCTGCTGTTTGCTCAGGGTATCCGAGGTCCGGGTATTCTTACTGGGGATGAGACGGGGGACCCATTAACAAATCCAGTTCAATGCCACATTGTGCCAACGTTGGTGATGCTCTAATGTTACACATTCCTCGGGAGGAGGGCAAGGGAAAGGTACATGCTATGAGATTTTTTTCTTTCATTCAAATGCTATTTATTAATATTACGTTTCACCAGAATGGGGAGGTTACGAAAATACAAATTATTAATAGTGATTGATTCCATAGCAATAGAACCCTTAGAAGTGCCCATTTTTTGTGTCAAAGCTGGATGGAACAAATGAAAAGTGGTTTCAAAACCAACAATATTTGTGAGATCCTGCAAGCGATGGCAAAGGAGAAATCAGAGGCGCCAGCTGTTTGTTGGATGGGGTTTTACTAATGGATTTGTATTTATATCTGGTGCTGTTTTATTTTTGTTTCAGTAACAAATCACAGACCTTGTTAGCTTCCCTGACATTAGTTTTGTTCTCTTAACTGAGAATACATTTTAGAAAAGGAAAAACAAAAGCAATTGCTGTAATAATTTTATCTCAAAATTTGTGTACCAGAAAATTGCTCTTAGAGTGAGCTGTTCTCTCAATGTAAATGAAAATAGGTAGTAAACCGCATGGTATCATCATATCCAGTTATAGCCTGCAGTAAAAGCAAAATCTTCACAGTGCACAAAAATCTTAAAAGTCAATAAAGGCCTTAATTAGCAAGCCATATTAGAAGGAGAGTTGTTCAGTATTTACAGAATCATAAGAGCTTACTAAATGTTAAAAGGATGTTGACAGAAACATCCTCTCAGAAGCAGCCGTCAGATATTTTAATCAATGACATAATCTATGGTATCTACAAATCCAGCTCAACAATTGTCCATGTCTATTTTGAGGAAGATTTCTGGAGCCTAGTTCACTCCGTGGGGGTTGATCTCTGTGTCTCTGTATCAGTTACTTCTGAGACAGAACAAGAAAGTGGGTATCCATGATACGTCTGAAATACTTCCCCTCCAGCCCAGCACTTCCCACGGAGCCCCAGCCTCCTCCTCCCCAGCTCTGTCTTTGTCAACGATGACTTGCCCACCCAGTGTCTGACTCAACAATGCTAAGGATAAGTTTGCTCAAATATCCAAATATCTCTAGATGTCTGCCTGGTGAAGCCTGTGCATGCTCTTCATTCGAATATGATGAACACATCCTCTGAAAAAGATGACTTCTGAGAGGTGCAACATGCCTTCCTTAGAAGTTCACCTTGAACCAGATTTCTTGCTCCGCAGACAAGTAACTGGGTTATGTACCTAGATCATGCTAATTACGCAGAGCCCAAATCCAAACGTTTTGGCCTGATTTTTTTTCCACAGGGTCTCCATACTTGCTCAAATTACCTAGTTAATTAACTTAGTTTGTGGTTAAAAACAAAAAGAAAAGAGAAGAATGCAAAAATTCAAAACTCTTATAAAAGGAAGACCATTTTGGTGGCTCAGGGGTCTGCATTTATGTCATTTATGATGAGCTACATTTCCACAAAAACATATGGGGAGCTACTCCTCTGTGAATATCCGAAAGATCTGTTTCGAAACTTCATTAGGGACTTGAGCTTGTCCCTGCACCAAAAATAGAAGTGTGAGCTGGTTCCTCCTGCTCATCATGAATAGTTATGAGGCAGTCAGAGGCTGCTCTATTAAACAGTGATGAGCACCAAGTGCAGGCTACACTTCAACAACAACGAGGTTCTGCTTGCAGGGCCACTGCAGGAAGCAAGGAAAAAGCTGCCCGCAGACCATTCAACTGGCTCCACACTCAGAATACGACTCAACCTTGCCGCCCGGGACAATCAAAGCTGGAAGTGCCTTTCTCTTGCTCCTTGAAAGATCACAGGAAAAGGGCCCAATAAATCTTGAGGTTCAAAGGCTCATTTTTCTTCCCTCTCATCACATTTGCTGTTGTATTTGGTTAGAACATCCTTCCCCACTATTTCCGAAAGCCACGTGGCCCGTCCTGTCCTTCTTGCCAGGCTTCACTCAGATCCACCCTTTAATGGAGCCAGGTCGCGCCTCTCCCCATTCTGTGCTTAATTTTTTCCTCCTTGTCACTTATTATTCTTTAGCATAAATTGAACCAATTACACGTATTTGATTGCTGAATCTTATTCACTGTCTATCTTTCCCACTGGAAATACACTCCAGGGGCTTCATCTGTTCTGCTTCTTGTATGTCCATAGAACATAGAACGGCATTAGACCACAGTTGGTGCTCACTAAATACAGTATTTGTTAAACGAATCGTGTTATTTTGGGGGTAAGATGTGAGCTGAATGGCACGTCCTGAAAGGCTTTGCTTCGGGACAGTGGTATCCTCATTCTAAAAGGGTTGAGGTCCAAACTAAGCTGTTCTGTGATATTACTATTTGCTGCCATAGTTGATAATAGATTGTTATATACACTCTTAGCTAGAAGGCCAAGAAACAATTATTATTACATAAAGGATGACCCTCAAAACTGATAACATTGGGTCACTAGAACAGCAGCATTCTAAAAAGTTGTTTGAAGAAATCTCATTTGTGACTCCAAAAAAGAGTCTGAATGTTTCACTGTGGAAGCAAAATTGCATCTATTGTGTATAGGATCATGTATAGGATCATGTTAAATTTATTAGTTAGTAGTAATATGTAATGTCGGACCATCCATTTGCCAGCTGGTTGTCTGATTAAAATGAGAGGGAGTGTGGAGGGTGGTTTACAAGGCAGAGTGTTTCTCAGCTCAGCCAATTTGTCCCTTGCACCACTGAAGCTCTTCACAATCTTACTATTACCTTAAGGTTTGTGGGGGGAAAAACCAATAAAGATGTCTGTATAGTCCTTCTGTCCCCAGACATCATCAGAACCTTCCTTAGTGGAGAATAATGTCAGACTGTTAGGAACATAGCTTGTTCTAACACTCAAGTGAATATGTTTTATTGCGTGTATTAAAAAAATGTGAAGAGGAAAACAGGAGTCTTAGAATTGACAAAATTTAGCAGTACTTTAAAGGCAGAATCCTGGCCTTGTAACGTTTGCTTTAAATAAATGATTTTAAAATGGCATTTTGTTACTTTTTAGTATCCTTAAG
Source organism: Arctocebus calabarensis (assembly GCA_963573935.1). Classification (NCBI taxonomy): domain Eukaryota; kingdom Metazoa; phylum Chordata; class Mammalia; order Primates; family Lorisidae; genus Arctocebus; species Arctocebus calabarensis. The sequence goes on from CAUYON010023746.1 coordinate 28,441, forward strand.
AAAGGGGTGTCTAAATTTGCAAGCCAGAAATCTTACTGGCCAAAACCCAAAAGATGTTCCCATTGAAATTAATTTCAAAATCTGCCTTTAATTTCTTATTTAAAAAATGAACATTATAAAAGCCAAAGTAACCTCTCCACTTGAATCCCTCTCTGCTTAAAACCACCTCTCTTACTAATTCCTAATCCTTGGACCGTAAACATGAGTTGGTTAGACTTTTAGAGCAAGCCACTCTCACCTCTTATGAGGCTAGTATGACGTTTAATAAAGATCTTGCCTTGACATATAAAAGGGCAATCATTCTATCTGGGAGTGGCAGATTCAGGCTCTCTCCCCTCTGGGGTGATCTGCTTCTGTGAGGGGTGGATATCTCAAGGACGAGTCCCTGGGGGCCCAGGCCGTCTGTGTCCTGTGGGCCCAGGGGCCTTCCTAGCCTAATGGCTAATCCTGTGGCAATGTGCTGATACTTCTTGGTGGAACATTGCTGTTAAATAAATGTTACATGCACCTCGATCACAGAACCATGAAGATAGGAACAATTTTGATTTTCTTTCTTTTTTTTGAATGAGGAAGCAGCACATAAAGTCCTGGAGGCCACACGGAGCTCAGGACACAGGCTTGTGACCCCTGGTCCCCCTCATGTTACCAGGCTCCTGACTCCCAGGTGTCCAGAGAAAACAGCAGCAAAGACCAGGGGCAGCCATTCATTATCCTTTTCTACGCCAATGGACGTGACTTGCCTGGACCCCCAGGGCCACGCCGGAAATATGGTTTATTCTGAATTGACCAGATGATTGTTTGACCCATTCATCTGAGACTGAGCTGAGCTTTCCTAAGTTGAATTGATCCCATACAAACTCATCTATGCAAGGAGCGTGGGAATGCTCTTCCTTGTCTATCACCTTCACCTCTTGAAGGGAAAGCACGTTCACTGTTTTAAGTGATTGCTGGTGTGACTGTTCCTGATTGGTAACTGTCAACCTCAAAGAGCACGACTGACGCTGGCTCCTGTCAACAGGTGCTGCTCTAGGGCAGCGACTGCCCTGTGTGTAGGGGGTTTCCAGGGCTTTGCTCAGGGGCTAATGAGGAGTAGGACGCATTCCAGGAGGTCAGTAGAAAGGGCAAGCAAGTCATGTTCACTAAATAAATGCTGCTGCTGGGGCCTGGTCTTGGGGGGAAGGTGAGGTGGGTGGGAGGGGCAGGCAAGATGGGAAGAGCTCGGGATGGGGACAGAGTGGGGGAGCAAAGCAGGAGGCTGGACGCTGTCTGGGGAGGGGCTGCAGTAGCCCTGCTGGGTACAAATTGGTGAAGTGGAGCCAGGATGGGCTGGGGGGCAGGCGCTGCTGTGGTGAGCAAGGTCATCCCCAGTCTAGGGCAGTGACACACCTCCAGCAACACGGGCACCCAGCTGTGGCCAGCACCTTTCCAGGAGAAGTTGGAAAGCTAAATTTTACATGAAATTGCCTCATTCGTAAGGTGATTAACTAATTCATGTTTTAAAAGCCAATGCGACAGGACCCAAGTGGGTCTTTTCATTCATATCAGCTCCTTCTGCAACCCGGCCTCCAGCAACACGCAAAGTCCACGTCTTGCCTGGTTTCCTGATCGAGGCAGATGGTACCAGCCTTCATCCAGTCACTCATGCCAAGTGCATTCCAGACTCACCCTTGATCCCACCCCAGCATTGTTGTGCCTGTGATCAACAATGTCGTAAAATACTGGCTGGCCGGACAAAGACATCTAGGGGAATGTAACCCACCTGCCAGTGATATTTGGGGTCTGCCTTTGGGCTTCCAGGATGTTGGGGATGTGGAACATGGGCCTTTTTGTGAATAACAAAAGAGGGCTAATTTTAAGTATACAGATGGGGGCGGAAGGGACTGCCGGCTGTGGTGGGACGGTCGCAGGAAGAGACCCATCCTCTTCCTCTCCCACACAAATCATCCTAAAACTATAGTGTCCAGTTCTCTGTCAGGGCCCTGACATTTTCCTTACTTCTTTTTCCACTTTTCATTGGATCCTTGCACTATGAAAGGCTTAAAATACAAACATCAGGGTGCGGTGACGTGACAGTCAATTAATCCATACTTGTAAATGGATGTCAGACTGCTGTGGTTCTGGAGCAGGAGTAAGGAGGTTGGACGGCACAGGCATAAAGAAGCTGCGTGTTTGGAGAACGGTGTTCGGGGACATGGAAGGGACACACAGCCTGCTCCTCACATCCTTGCCTTTAACAGACCCTGTGATGTGCAAAAGTGGAGTTGGGAAGGGGGCCTGTTGCCTTCCGTGTTGTGAATAGTCTCTTACTTCTTCAACTGCCGTCACCCACTCATCTTCACAAGGAACACTGTGCAGGGGCCTCCTAACGGTGTGATGGGACCATGTGATGGTGTCCAGTCCTGCCCAGGACTGGACAGGAGTTTTGGTGCCCTGGGGGTGGCCACAGCATCTGAGGAGCACAGCACATTTCCTTCTGTGCTTTTTTTAAAACTTGGCTTCCTGTTGGAAGGCAGGCCCCACTACAGAGTGTTTGGCTGGAAGCAGAACAAAACCCGCTTACTTAGAAGGTGTCTCTCTCATTCCCTGGTTGAGCTCAGCCAATCTGATACTACGCAGCATTGTTCACTGTCTACATCTACATGGGGCCGTGCGTGGCTACCTTGGAAAGCACGTGGAGATCATCGAAGAGAAAATGAGTTGTTAGTTGCAGAACGTCATCTTTGAAAATCAAAGACACTACCAGGCAAGTTCACAATTGTTCTTTTACACTCACTAACTGGGTGTTAGCTCGTGTTCTTACCTCATGAGCATTTCTGCCAAACTCTTCGCATCTGGGGAAAGAAAGTGAATATTAGTACGTGATAAATAACTCATTAACATTCACTCAGGCATTTATGACAAAGATTCTTCAGTGAGATGACAACAGCCACTTTCAACTTTGATACCCGATCACGACTAATAACCTAGAGGTTTATGGATTCCTTGTTTCTTCTATACGGGACTTTAAAAATTATATCTTCTTTTTAAATTAGAAAAGATATCACAGCTTTTCTGTGGACATGAAATTCTCAGACATTTATTAAAGATTTTATTACAATTGATTTATTAGTCACTTCTAGAACCTGATTTTATTTTCTGCAGTCTGAAAATTAACATTTTGAAAGTAAGTCATTTATGTCATGCAACCCACTCTTTTTGTCATCAAAATATCAGGAATAAAAATCTCATGACACTGGAAATGATGGACAAATGGCATTACTATAGATCTCTGAGTCCCTCGGGCCAATTACCACTTCTGGAAACTTAGGTGTTTGTTTCAAATTCACAAATAAAACTATATTTTTTCCCTGAGGACATTGTTTACCAAAACCTTATTACTACTCCTGACAGAAGAAATTATGCCTAAAAATGTTATAGAAAAAAAAAATCTACCTTTTTTGGTGGCATTGTTTTATAATTCTCATTTTCCTTAAAATATAATTTATTCTTTTTACACATTTTGTCCTGGAAAAATGATTTTTTCCCCCTAGAACATGAAAGCCTTCTTTTTTTCCTTTTCATTGCTAAAAAGTCTTGTTGGTGAGTATGTAGTCCAGAGAACAGAGCTTTCTGGAAATGGCCTCAACTGACCGCATGACGGGCTGTGTCGTGAAGATGCACGTATGTTGGGGCATTTCCAGCTCGCTTTTTGGGGGGTTGACATTTAAATGTGGTCAGTTTTAGTCTGGGGAGCAGCTTCCTGTTACTGAGCAATGTGAGGGGTCACAGAAAGACCACCGGGGGCTGGTCCCCCTGAGCCCAAGCTCAGTTCCTCAAGCCAGCCATGCCAGTTCCCATTGGTAACCCCCAAATGGGGCCAGGTTCCATTTAGTGTAAAGAGGGGACAGCCGGATCTCACCCCAGACATGATTTTGTTTAGGGGTGGGAAGATGAGCTGGGACAAATTTAAGAAAAGTTTTGAAGTCCTAGAGCCACAGAATCTTAAGCACAATGAAAATGTTTCAGCTCAGCCTCCCGTGAATGCGGGAGTCCCTTCCACAGCGTCTTAGAGAGACGTGACAATCCTCTGTCTGCCCGGGTCCACAGCAGGGCCCCGGCCACTTCACACGGTGCGGACCCCAGGGAGCACCTCCTCCCCTCCCTTCCTGGCACCAACCGCCCTCAAGTCTGCGGGTCTCTCTGCCTGTCACGTCCCTGTGGGACTTTTGCTTTTTTCCTCTCTGCTCAGTCCACATCCCCCTGCCTGGTCTGGCCGACCTCAGTCTCTCTGCTCACTGAGTGACACCCACACTGCGGGACGGGTGACAGACCTGAAACCCTCTTACGGAGTCACACCTGTTCTCGGAGACCGTCCGAGGCACCTCACTGCATCAGCGTCGTCAGCACAGAGCGCGGCCTCCGTGCAGGTCCTAGCCGTCTTCCGGCTTCCCTGTGTCCCCCTTGTGACCTCTAAGCCTGTCTGTTGAGCACCCTGCACTCGCCACCTCCTGCAGAGACTCACAGTTTTGCTCCCACAGGCCCTTCACTGTGCCTACCCGTGCAGCCCCGACCTTGCACTGCACCCGGGTGGCCCCCCAGCTTGCACTGTGCCCCAAGGCTCCAGGTGGCCTCTCTTGCGGCCCCTTGGTTTTTATCTCCAGGCAAAGCCCAGTCCCTGGCACACAGTGAAGCCACCCAAAGATGTCCTGAGGACACGTGCAACTGTGAGAAACACCTTTCTCCTCCTGTGTCGGAATCCTCCGACCCACCTTCTGCCAGTACATGATCACGGCACTGCCCGGATCCCACGTGGCTGCCATCCCCCTGCTTGGCCTCAGCTTTCTCTTTTCCAGGTTAAATTCTCCTCATGTGGCATTATTTCTAGGTAATTCCCTATTGGGGACTATCTTCTAGGCGAGGACGTGGTTTCTCATCTCTTTATTAACTGGGGCTGCGTGCAGATGCTGCTAACGTGGTACTGTCCCAGCGCACCAGCGAGAGCTTGGTGCCCGACAGAAGTCACACATGTCACAGAGGAATTTTTACAACTTACATAAAAGACTTCACAGCTACCCCTAGTACATTTTATCTTCTTGGGTCCAGCCTTTCAAAATCTCTTAAAATGTGGATTCTTTCCTCTAGTTCACTAGTTTTCCCACCTGGATGTGTATCCCCTCCAAGCTCCCCTCAGCCTGCCAGGGGTAGCCTGGCACACACCCATCATTCAGCCCCGTCACAAGGCGAATGGGATCCCCAGGCCCCTCACTGCTCACAAACTGTCCTTTCCGTAACTGAAGCTAATTAATTTCAATCTGCAAGGCGTAGGATCTATGCTTTTGGAAATGGGTGCAGAGTACAGACACTTGACTTTCCATGGGGTTATATTCCCACCAACCCAATAAAAGTTGAAAGCCTCACAAACTGAAAATGCACTTAACACACAGAACCTGCCAGGCATCATAGCCGAGCCTTACTTATTTTAAGTGTGCTCAGAAAGTAGCACACACTTTGGCAAAATTATCTCACACAAAGCCTATTTTACAATAAACTGTTGAATATCTCATATAAGCTTATCACGTATCACATATCAACAGCCTGGAAGAAAAATCAAAATGCAAAATTCAAAGGCTGGCTTCCATGGAATGTATGGCTTTTGTGCCACAGTAAAGTGGAGAAAATCTTGAGTTGAACCATTGTGTAAGTCTGGGACTATCTGTATAATCACTTTGTGATATGTCTAATTTGCCTTTGATTGTTCAAAGATTATTCACAAAAGTCCTGGGATTATGTCTGAAAAAAAATTTATTCGGATTCTTAAGATGTTCTTCTTTGAAGTCTTAGGACTGGAACCCCACAATACTTTTCTGATCTTTCCCTTCTGGGAAGGAGCATTTCTTGGTGCCTGCATTATGCTACTCATGCTTTGCAATGTTTGTAGTAGTCCTTTGCCAGCATTGTTTGCAAAAAGCAACATCTCCCTGGCTTTCATGAGGCTGAGAGGGTTCTGGAAGCATAAATCAACTTAAACTATCTGGGCTTTTATTTTCTCAAACGTCCTGAGTTTGACTTCTCCCTCCCATTTATTTCTTCTTTGTTTCCTTTCTTTCTCTCCCTCTCTCCCTCCCTTCCCTCCCTGTTATCTTTTTTTTTGTTTGTTTTTTTGAGACAGTCTTACTATGTCACCCAAGGTACAGAGCCGTGGCGTCACAGCTCACAGCAATCTCCAACTCTTGGGCTTAAGCGATTCTCTTGCCTCAGCCTCCCAAGTAGCTGCGACTGCAGGTACCCACCACAACACCTGGCTATTTTTTTGTTGCAGTTGTCATTGTTTTAGCAGGCTCTGGCCAGGTACGAACCCGCCAGCCAGCGCCCTACCCACTGAGCTACGGGGGCCACCCCTTTTTATAATTCTTCTTCCTCACCTTCTGGCTGGGACAGCACTTTTCCTGGCACCTGTCAGGCAAAGCAGATGTGGAGCTGTTCTCCCTTCCACCTGCTACATGTTCCTGTGAGAACACCTTCCCAAGCCGTGTTCTCCTTACCCAAACACAGCTGTGCTGCCTGTAACATTTTTTCCCCACAGATTTAAGATAGTTCTGACATTTAAACTTGGTGACATCTTTCTAAAGCCTGTTGCCACTCCTAGGTGTCCGTCCTGGGCTCTGCATTCTTCCTTTAATCTTCTGGGTTGGAAAAAGAAGTAAGATGACACTGGAGTGATCTAGTGATACGTAAATGTAGTACAGTATTTGCTAACACTCTGCGAGCTGCAAAGATGGCAGAGTGATGGCTGGAAGGAGAACGTGGTGATCATCTGTCTTCAGGAGAACAACTTCATATGGGTAATAGGGCTGGAACAAAGCATGTGGGAATGGGACAGCAGTAACGTAGGTGGGCAGAGAGTACTATTTCAGGTATTAAGCGGTGAAAAGAATTAGAGAGGACAGTAGTATGCACAGGTAAGCTAAAAGGAAGGGGAAGGGTGAGGGGTGGTGAATATTGAAATAGAAAATGAATAAACCAAGTTTTGATGGACAAACACAAAATGATAAAGTAGCTATGGATAATATGTGAATACATCTTGTCATTCCATGTTTAATTGCTAAACCTTTTAAAGCAGTGGTTCTCAACCTTCCTAATGCCGTGAGCTTTTAATACAGTTCCTGTGGGTCATGACCCACAGGTTGGGAACCTTGTTGTAAAGCTTGCTTCACGTTTATGGGACGGCCTGTGTCCTAATGGCATATTCCAAAGCCTGCAGAATTGTCCTGGAAAGAGGCCCATGATCGTGACTCCAGTCTAGCCCTGCCCCAACTCATGTGATTTTAGACAAGGAGCCCAGTTGCAGAGCCTTTTGGGCCTTCAGTTTTCATGTCAGCAAAATGTGGCATAATGATGCCAAGTTCATACTCGACCTTTCTGCACAGCTATTGAGAGACTAAAACAAGATAGTGTAGAGTAAAGTGTTATGGGAAAGGAAGAGGAACAAAAAAAAAGGAAAAGGGATATGTTGGTCCTCTGTAGACTAATACATGGTTCAATCAATTCTTGGGGAAGGCTAACTCCAGTTGGGTTAGGAGGACAGCAGGTTGGTCTCACCCTCTTCCTGGGTTTTTTTTGTGGACTGTTGCTTTCCTCTTGTGTTCCCCCATAGCACAAAGGTCCACATCAGCAAGGCAGTATGTGCCACACAATGGCACAGTGAGTCCCTGGGCACTGCAGCTCTGCAAGTTCTGAGACTCTGAATTGCCTTAATTTCACATGAGCAAAAGTTTCTTTAAAAAAGGAGAGTCTTAGATATAGCCACATGACTGTGCTTCCATGTCTGAAGTTCTAGTTAGATGCAGTGGAATATGCCTCGTTGGCAGCTCCACTGGGCAGCCACTTGCCCACATCAACAAAAAAGACCCTTTCGGGGGTGGCAGGCTCGACCTTGCCTCCCGTCCAACTAGAGCTTTTATGTGCAGGCTCCCTCATGCAGTCTCTGCTTTTCTGCAGAATTGAAATAGGTCTCATAAAGTAGCTATTTCTGTGAGCACTACACACCTGCATTTAAGTTTCTACAAGTTCCCAAATAGGAGATCTGAGGGTCAGCGGGCTCAAATGAAGCTGACTGGCAAACCGTGGCAATATGTACATTCGAAAAGAGAAAGCCACGTGCATGTGACCTCAGAGAGCTACGAGTGCAAACCAGGACCAGATGCCAGGCAAGGCAAGGCTCCAGGGCCAGGGCGGCACCGCGATTCCCTCCAGACACCCCTCCTCGTCCCAGCTCCCCTGGCAGCCCTTGACCTACGCCTGCCCCGGGTTCCTTCACCCCCCCATTCTCAGGTACAGAAACATTTTTCTACTTAGTTCTACCACAACAAATTTGAAGTTTTAAAAGAATAATTTTACTAAGAAATAAAGAGGGAAAGAGAAAGAGAGAAATGGAGAGAAAGGGAAAAAAAGAAAGGAAGGAAAGAAGGAAGAAACACGAAGCTCATAAGTAAAGCCTTTCAGAGGACCGGCTGGCAGTGCCTCCTAGAAGGCAGTTTGGGCCTCTCTCAGCTTGGCAGGTGAAAACTGTAGGTGCATACTTCCCGTTTCTGCACTAAGGAACAAGACATTTGCGAGGGCTCTACCTGTTAGCGCTGGGGCATCTTTACTTCCTTGAGGCTGCCTCAAGTGTAAGTGTCATCAGGCTCCTCGATGTACATTGCCGCTTAGGTAAGTGAAGTTCAAGTTACTTTTTTGGTTTTACAAATGAGGAAAGCTCTGGGCTGGTTTGCAGAGCAGCTAAATGGTGGGTTAGAACTCAAGCTGGTGATGACTCCTCACTGCTCACCCCTTAAAGGGCACCCACTTAGTGCCTCAAGCCCAGATTCCCTCTGGGAATGGTCTTCTGGAGTTGATCAGTTGTATAATATTAATCCATTTTGAAGCATATTTAAAGTAACAAATACATTTCTGATCAAGGGAAGGGGGGCATTTTGTCACAGAATCATGGTCATATTTTGTATTATCCATTGATTTTTATCTTTAGCTTATTTAAAGTCTAAAACTTGGGGGCTGGCACCACCCATAGTGAGTGGTGCTGACAGAAGCTTGAACCTTCTTGAGTGAACTCATATCGAAGGAGGAGGCTTGTAGACACATTGGAGCTGATAACTTGATATGGGAACCATATTCTTATAAGGTTGGGGCTTCTGAGCCCAGGCAGTAACTTGCCCTATAGACTTGAACTTCAAAAGATCTAGAAGTTGAGTGGAAATGAGGGCATCTCTAAAAGCAAAATGCTTTTCAACTCCTGGATAAGGTTGTAGATTAAAAAAAAATGTAGCACTTGCAGGCAATTTAGAGTTTACGAGGTCACTACACTCTAAAATTAGTAAAGTGCTCAGGAAGAAAGAATATAGGTTGGTTCAACTGCTTCAGTCCCATTTTCTTTACAATTTTGTTTTTAACATAAAAGAACATTATATTGTATTCACCCAGCTAAGATGCCCATCTATACAATAAAATATCCTCTGCTTATAAACATTTTAGTAGTTTCCGGCAATCAATCAGGGTCAATCATATGAGGCTGACCTTAGACAATTGTCCTAAAAGAATCTTTTAGGGACCCCTACAATATTTTATTGTAATTCAAATTTTTTTCTTTCCATGTTTGATCCTGATAGGTGTTTGCTCAGGCAACATTGACACATTATTGGCAATATGGTCCTTGTCTTGGACAATCCAAATATTGTGTGCAGCATTTCTCCTTGTAAAGACTGAAAATACATTTGAACTTCTAATACAGGCACAGAATCTCTGCCCTGTGTGGGTCAGGCTGTAACTGGGTGAGGCTGCCAGTGAACTCTGGGATGTGTCATAGATGAGAACCTGTTGCTTTCAACTCCATGGCTGCAGTTCCCCCCCCCACCCCTGCATTTTATGTCATTAACGAACATTTCAGGGCCCTGCAGGGCTAAAGACAAAGACTCTCTGAGCATGGCCTGGCCTTTCCTTCATTCCCCGTTCCAACTTCCACTGCCGATTCTCTCCTTGTAGGACCACACTTCACACAGCTGCAGACAGATGAGTCTGCCCTTTGTGAGCCTTAGCCCAGGGCCACTCCAGTGTCACCCTTTATAATTATGAAACCGGGTCTTAGAAATCTGTTTTCTTCCCTGACCCTAGCCAAGCCCTGGTGATAGAACAGAAATAGTTAATAACAAGCAAAAGCAAATTGTACTCTTTGTTTTAAAAAGAAAACCTGGCCCATGGTAGGTAATCCACAATGATTTGTTGAATCAAATTTATTTCAGTATCTCCAGAGTGGAACTTGCCATCAGGAAGAGGCATGAATTAAATCCCTTTGCATTCTTGCTGTCCTCTTCATATTCTTGATTCACACAGCCTTTATTGTGCATGTAGTAAATGCTTCGTGCCTGGCAAGCTGCTTCTCTGGAGCTCTTAGCTCCTCAGCATCTCACATGAGTGCTTCTTTTCTTTAACCACGGCACTCATTTGCTTCCTGCTGAAAACTTTGTGTTGGCTCTACCCTTTCCATGGCACAGAAGAAACAAAACCACATCTGGGAATGACGGACCAGGTGCTCTGATGTGATGTGTCGCTTTTTTACGAAGTTCATCTATAGGACAATCACGTCTACAAGTGTAGATGCCAATGATTAAAATCCCAGTCCCTGGATGTTTCTTGAGCATAGCCCATGCCAAGCAAGAAGCTAAATTAAACAGAACTTCTTAGAATGAAAACAAAAGATGCTTGTTTCTTCCATCATTCTAAAGGAATTGGTAAGTGTCTTCAGCAGCCTTAGCTAGAAATGCTCTGGGTAAGGAAATGAAGCTTCCACTGCTTACGTTATGAGTAGAAAAAAGTACGTAATGAGTACATTATGGGAGGAAGAGCAAGCACCAGGAGCCAGGGAAAAAAATAAAGACATATTTGGCAGAATGAGTAGACTGCTGGAAAGAACTTCCCAGAATGCTTAACTCATTGGCTGCCAAACTTTTATAATGAAATAGAAACCATTAAGAAGAAACCTAAAAGTTTCAGAACTTCAGCATGACTCAACCCAAATAAGACATCCCCCAGACACATCATAATCAATTTCACTAAAGTTAATATGAAGGAGAAAATTCTGAAAGCAGCCAGACATAAGAAAACCATAACCTACAAAGGGAAGAATATTAGAATAACTGCAGATCTCTCTGCTGAAACCTTTCAAGCTAAAAGAGGATGGACATTGACTTTGAATCTCCTAAAACAAAATAACTTTCAACCCAGGATCCTATATCTAGCTAAACCGAGTTTCATTTATGATGGAGAAATTAAATACTTTAATGAAATCCACATGTTGAAGAAATTTCCCATAACTAAACTAGCTCTCCAGGATATTCTCAGACCCATCTTCCATAATGACCAGCGTAATTCTCCACAACAAAAGTAAACCCACTCAGAAACTTTTTTTTTTTGAGACAGAGCCTTAAGCTGTCACACTGGATAGAGTGCTATGGCATCACAGCTTACAGCAACCTCCAATTCCTGGGCTCAAGCGAGTCTCTTGCTTCCGCCCCCAAGTAGCTGGGACTACAGGCGCCTGCCACAACGCTCGACCATTTTTTGGTTGCAGCCATCATTGTTGTTTGGTGGGCCCTGGATTCGAACCCACCAGCTCAGGTGTACGTGGCTGGCGCCTTAGCCCATTGAGCCATAGGCGCCGAGCCCACTCAGAAACTTTTGATCAAATTCCAACTTCCACAGCTGCGAAAGGATTAAAAATGTCCACCGGACTTTCGAAAGACTTTTCAATATTCGCAATTAATGTGCATGGTTTAAATTGTCCTCTAAAGAGGCACAGGTTGGCTGACTGGATACAAAAACTCAGGCCAGATATCTGTTGCATACAAGAATCTCATCTTACCTTAAAAGATAAATATAGACTCAAGATGAAGGGATGGTCAAGTATATTCCAGGCAAGTGGAAAGCACAAAAAGCAGAAAAAAGCAGGTGTTTCAATCCTATTCACAGATACAATAGGCTTTAAACCAACCAAAATAAGGAAGGATAAGGATGGATACTTCATATTCTTTAAAGGTACCACTCCATATGATGAGATTTCAATTATTAATATTTATGCACCCAACCAGAATGTGCCTCAATTTATAAGAGAAACTCTAACAGACATGAGCAACTTGATTACCTCCAGCTCCATAGTAGTCAGAGATTCCAACACCCCTTTAGCAGTGCTGGATAGATTCTCCAAAAAGAAGCTAAGCAAAGAAATTTTAGATTTAAATTTAACCATTCAACATCTGGATTAACAGACATCTACAGAACATTTCATCCCAACAAAACTGAATACACATTCTTCTCATCAACCCACGGAACATACTCCCAAATCAATCACATGATAGGTTACAAATCTAACCTCAGCAAATTTAAAAAAATAAAATTATTCCTTGCATCTTCTCAGACCATCATGGAATAAAAGTTGAACTCAATAACAATAGGAATCTGCATACTCATACAAAAACATGAAAGCTAAATAACCTTATGCTGAAGGATAGATGGGTCATAGATGAGATTAAGAATGAAATTACCAAATTTTTGGACAACGAAGACATGAATTATCAGAACCTCTGGGATACCGCAAAGGCAGTCCTAAGAGGGAAATTTATAGCGCTGTAAGCCTTCCTCAAGAAAATGGAAAGAGAGGAAGTTAACAACTTAATGGGACATCTTAAGCAACTGGAGAAGGAAGAACATTCCAACCCCAAACTGAGAAGAAAAAAAGAAATAACCAAAATTAGAACAGAATTAAATTAAATTGAAAACAAAAGAATTATACAACAGATCAATAAATCAAAAAGTTGGTTTTTTGAAAAGGTCAATAAAATAGATAAACCTTTGGCTAACCTAACCAGGAAAAAAAGAATAAAATCTCTAATTTCATCAATCAGAAATGGTAAAGATGAAATAACAACAGACCCCTCAGAAATTCAAAAAATCCTTAACAAATATTACAAGAAACTTTTTTCTCAGAAATATGAAAATCTGAAGTAAATCAACCAATCCTTGGAAGCACGCCGCCTACCAAGACTTAGCAGAACGTAGTGGAAACGTTGACCAGGCCTATATTAAGTTCTGAAACAGCATCAAGTATAAAAAATCTCCCTAAAAAGAAAAGCCCGGGACCAGATGGCTTCACATCAGAATTCTACCAAACCTTTAAAGAAGAACTAGTACCTATATTATTAAACCTCTTCCAAAATATAGAAAAAGAAGGAATACTACCCAACACATTCTATGAAGCAAACATCACCTTGATCCCTA
>CAUYON010023747.1:0-29546 GCA_963573935.1 Arctocebus calabarensis
GACCTTCTTGGTGTGGTGGGGTTAAGTGGCTCTGTCTTATTTTCAGCTGGTCTTTGTCTTACCCTAGAGAATCTGTTACTCTGGATTGAAATCTGAGCTGTGAAGGAATACCAGAGTTAAGTCGCTGCACCCCCCACAGGCAACATTTGAAAAAGCCAAATCAATCCTTCCCACTACCACACACCCAGGGTACCACTTTGGAAAGTCTTCGGGTGATTAGCCCAACTGAAGAGGTCCTAATGTATTGTCCTAGCCAGCACCTATCTCAAATGGAAGAGTTAAAAATGTCTCTGGCAACTAGATAGCAGGGATCTGCTGGAAGCTCTTGTATAATTCACTTCGATGCTCTGTGAGCTCAGGAGGACATCCCCCCAGCAAGTAAATTAGTCTGGGAAGGTTGATGCCTCCTTCCCAACCTTGCCCCTCTGTCACATCCAGTCGGTGGTAACAGTTGTGATCAGTTTCCTCCAATGAGCAGATGCTCCAGAGGTTTGCCCCTGCCTGGGTCACCATGAGGTCTGCGACTCCAGAAGGTCTGCGCTACTCCCTGTCACTGTTTGGCAGGGGGGACGTGACAGGTCTGCGCTACTCCCTGTCACTGTTTGGCAGGGGGACGTGAGACCTGACAACCTGGGTACTTAACAGGGGCTGGAGCGTTTCACTCAGTTCCAGCCCTGTCCCTGATTGATGTTGCTGCTGGAAGAGAACAAGTTCGCAGAATTTATTTCTGTCAAGGCTATTTTCCTTGATCAGACTGGAGCTGCAAATGGGTTTTACTCTGTCTGTGAGTTCTAGCCCTTTGTCTCAGCTTTCATCCCCTGAGGGCCAGGTTAAGCAAAGCAGCCCCTCTGCGAGTATTCTCCCACAACAATTCCACAGCAACTGGAAAGGAAAATCAAACCCTCCCACTACCACACACCCAGTGTACAATGTTGGAAAGTCCTCGGGTGATTGACCCAGTTGATGTCGTACCAATCAATTGTCCCAGCCAGTACCAACCTCAAATCAAAGAGTTGAAAAGTCTCTGGCGACTAGACAGCAGAAGTCTGCTGGCAGCTTTAGTATATCTTGCTCCAGTGTTCTGTGAGCTCAGGAGGGCCCCCCCCAGCCAGTAAATTAGCCTGGGAAGGTTGATGCCTCTTTCCCGCCTTGCCCCTCTGTCGCACCCAGTCTCTGGTAACCCTGCAGGGGTGTGGTCCAGTTCCCTCCAATGAGCAGATGCTCTAGAGGTTTGCGCCTGCCTGTGTCACATGGGGCTCTGTGGCTCCTCTGCCAGTCCACTGGTTATGTCGGTGTTGGCAGAGGGGGAGGTGAGGCCTGACAACCTGGGTACTTGATAGGGGCTGGGGCAATTCAGTCAGTTCCAGCCCTGTCCCTGATTGATGTAAAGTAGATGAAAAAGCTGATAGAACAGAACAAGTTTGCAGAATTTCTGCCCTGTGGAAGACACGCTGGGCTGCTAATAGTCCTGACTTAGTCTGTGAGCTTCAGCCCTTTGTCTCTGCTGTCATCCCCTGAGGGCCAGGTGTGACCGAAATTTAGCAAAGCTTTGGTCCGCTTCAGCCAGCAACCTTTCATCTTACTCCCTCACTGCTCCCAAGCTGGGAGAACAGGAAAGTGGCAACCCATGCCCTGTATATACCCCTCGAAAAAGTGTTCAAGTACTCTGTGGGGGACAGACCTCCAGATCTCAGGGTGAGAGTGGAGGGGAGTGCTGGGAGTTCCAACTTGCAGGTAGCAAATATATACAGTTTTATACAGCTTTTTGCTTGGCAGGAGAGTGCCGTGGCACAGGGGAAGGAGGTCCGGTTTTTAGAGGGTCTCTCCTGTGGGGTAGAGTGGGAGGACATCTGAACTCTGCTCGCTTGTGTGTATGGAGGTATGGAGTATACTGTGAGCTGTTCTCTTGGGGGAGGGGACACCCGTCCCTTTGTGATGTGCTCTGTACCTTTTATTTGTATCCTTGGGGTTGCAGGTCACTCCAGCAGGGCTGATGTGTGTTCCTTGACCTTGTCTCTTGGCTCAGCTCCAAACTGTTGGCTTTTTCGCTAAATTTCTGTCCTTTAACTTTCCTTCTAGACAGGACCATCTGCAGAAAGCTGGCTATAGACCACCATCTTGGCTCCAAACAACATTTTCTTTATCTACTCATCAGTTGATGGACACTTAAGTGGGGTCCAATTCTTTGAAGTAAATTATTATGTGATAAACATTTGGGCACATGTTTCTTTTCTATAAATTACTTCCTTTTCTTTGGTTAAATACCCAGCAGTAGGATTGCTGGATTGAATAGTAGGTCCACTTTTAATTCTTTGAAGAATCTCCATACTGTTCTCCATAGAGATTGTACTAATTTACATTCCCACCAACAGGCTATAAGCATTCCCCTTTTGCTGAATCCATGCCAGTATGTTTTTCTGAGTTGCCCGATCTTACAGAGTTGATCTCATTGTTCCCTTTTGGTATCTCTTTCTCTCTTTCTGGTTTTTTGGTTTCTAAAATGTGTCCAGTTTTGTGTTCAAGCTGCCTCATCTCTATTGTGAGGAACACCATTTGTCTCTGTTGGGAGGACCACTGCTCATCCTTGTCTTCAAGCCTCTCATCTCTGTTGGGAGGACCATTGTTGCTCATCCTTGTTTGGGGGCTACCCCATCTCTATTGGGAGGAGAACCACTCATCCTTGTCTTCAAGCCTCTCATCTCTGTTGGGAGGACCACCACACACCCTTATTTTGGGGCTGCCCCATTTCTGTTGGGAGGATCACCGCTCATCTTGGTCTTCAGTGTCTTCTGCCACCTTGAAATTTCCCTGACTCCTCTCTTGCTCCCACATCCTTTATTCCATCCTCCGTAGATCCTGTCAGTTCTACATTCTCAGCCCTTCCTGACTCTAACTACTTCCTTTCTTTTCCTTCACTAATAGGCAAATGTAAGCCACACTGTCTCTTTCCTGGATCACTACAAGAATCTCCTCTTGGTCTCTCTCCCTGTCTTGCGTTCTCCAGTATGTTTTTCACAGGTGCCAAAGTGACCATGCCACTCCTCTGTGCTCAGCACCAGTGGCTCTCTGTCACATTTAGAACACAGCCTGATGTCTCACTGTGGCCTCTGGGGTCCCTCATGAGTGGGTTGATGGCTGCCGCCATTGTTGTTGTGATTGTTCCTTTGTCCCTCTTCCCACTTGCTGTCTCTGCTCTACTGGCCTTCGTCCTCCTGCTCTAGCCACCTGCCTGGAAGACTCTGCTCACTTGCTGTCCTCCATTCTGGAGCATTGTCTTTTCAGATCTGCCAATGGCCACTCCTCTTTATTCTCCATGTCTTTGTTCAGATTCTCTTTCAGATGTTCAGATTCTATCTTTCCTGCCCCCATTGTTCTGTTTCTTCTAATCTTGTTTATTTTCTTTCAAAGCACAGGTTATTTTTTTTAGTATATATTTATTTGGTTTTCTGTTCCCTCTCTAGAATATAAGGATCAAAGATTTAGCATTTGGTGCATATTAAGTCTTTAGTAAGTACTTGGAATACATAAATGAATAAATTTTTGAAGAATTTAAGAAAGTGAATATGAGAAAAATGAGAGTTGGATATTTCCAAAAAACTTCTGGTGAGAGAAGTAAGGGACAGAGAGGGCAATCTACCTAGGAGTGATGCCCCTCACTTGACAGCAAAAGGAATCTCTTCCCTCAGGGACGGAAGGGAGCCTGAATGGAGGGAGCCCTCTCCACCCCTTTCATCTTAACCTGCCCATTACCCGCCTGTGGGACCCCCAAGCCATTGTTTGGAGACTCAGGTGAAAGCACCTGATTGGCCACTATTGAGCAGAGCAGCACTGCTTCTTCGTGTTTCTCCTGTGCTCAGGCTCTTGCTGGGAATTGCGTGCAGAAGCTTGCGCCCCAGATGACATCCCACCCTTGGGATGGGTTAGGAGGAACTGCCAGCCTGTTTGTCCACTTGGGAGCAAAGTCTTTTAGGAGAAGCTTAGTACTTTGGCTGACTGGCAGAGCCTTTCTCAGAAAAACTCTCTGAGGAGCTTCTGCCCAGGGTAAAACAGTGATTTGTAGCAGTTTTAAGTCTCTATATTCTAGTTTCATCTCTCCCCATCGATTTTGCCATTTGCGGCTTATAATGGAAATGAGGATACAGATGGAGTGGGTACCAGACTCTTCTTTCTATCTTGTATCTGGGGCCCTCCTGGGGAATCCACTGAATAGGTATTTGCTTCCTTAACTCTTCTCTTGGTCTCACCAAGTTGGGGTCTCCTGGAAGGTGGTCATCCATTCTGTAGGTAAGTTCATATTGTACAGTGTGAAAACAGATGAAAGAATTAGGACCACTTTCCAACATAAGAGCTTAAAGGAGAACATAGGTTATAAATTGTGATGAATTTCAGGAAAACACTTTGCTAATACTGCTTGAATAATATATTATGTTAGGACAAGTCCCCTTCACCCAGTTCCTTATTTTACTGTAGCTTGATTATGATGCCAGTGTCATAAGAAATGCTGGCATTTATTTTGCTTTAAGAAAACCCAAGATATATATGGTAGCAGCTCATGCATATAGAGGTCTGTCTGGAAGACAGCTTTGATCTGAAAAAGTAAGTGAGAAAGGCCTGTGGGGATATGAAGCATGAGACTCAATGTCCCTGCTTTGAAGCCAGGCACCTTAGCACTTCCCAAGATCTTCCCAAGTTCCTATTTAGTATTCTCTTTTCAACATATTCAGTTGTCTTGTTTCCCAGCCCAGAGCAGCTAAGAAGCAGCAAACTGGAAGAGGGCAGAGGGGGTTGCAAGTCAGAATCACACTGATGGAAGAGAGAAATGACAGCTGACAGCCTGGCAGCCAGGGAGGTGACAGTGAAGCTTAACCAGAAATTCAGGGCTGCTGCCACTAGCTTGGAGTTGTTGGGTTTTGTCTGCAAGGCCTGGGCAGACTCAGTGGGGGTTGCCTGAAGATATGATATACCGGAAGGGGATATTTGAGGGAATGGCTGGAACTAGGAAGATGTGAATCTTGAAAAGTTGTTTATGAATTTGCCTAGTCAAAGAGCTATGTCTGGGGAGGAAGCTAGGATGGGAAACTGAGCAACATTGTTTGCCTCAAGTCAGAAGCTAGAAGCCCAAGAGAGCTGGTTTCCAAGGTTGGCGGGCATGGTTGTACTGGGGTGCATGTGGGTGGTTAGGTTGTTCCGAAACTAAATTAGAAGAATTTGCATTTTTGTGGCAGGGTTCCTTGTATGAGATCAGACAATTAAGTTCATGAATTCTAGGAATTAAGTTCCTAGAAAAAGTACTATATACCCTTTTGACAAATATCACTACAGTCACCTTTGAAGTACTCTCCTTGGGAAGCTCTGCACCGATGCCAGTGCCTAGTCCACCCTTCAAAGCAACTTTGGAACTCTTTTTCTGGAATGGCTATCAGAGTTGTCATAAAAAAGTCTGACAATTACAAAATCTGGCACAGACAAGTACTTTCAAGGTGGAGAATGTACTCTCTAGGAAAGAAGCATGATAATCTTAGGGTAAGTGGTGTATATAATACATAATGCCTTTTTATACAAATGTAGAATGAAATTAAGCTTTAGTTAAATAAAGATTGACAGTAGCAATTGTGTGCTACATAAATGTGTGTGTGTGTGTATATGTGTATTTTGGGATATGCTTAAGTTAAGTATAAGATAAATAATATTTGGAAGTGACCAGCCTATGGAGTACTATGGCCTGATTCAGCAGTCTGCATGAATTCTTGGAATTTCCTGTTCCTGACTTGATTTGCAAACTCATCAGTATCTCTAGCCTTATTTCCCACTTCACTCCTTTTGCTATCTGAGAAGATAATTTTTAATGGAAGGTGGTTTCTCTACCTGAATTCAGGGTCTCAGTCCCTCCAGTTAGCATTAAAGCCTTATTGCACAAACCTGTTCTTTCCTTTCCTCACATATTTAATCTTTTCTTCCTGCTCAACTTATGACCATTTTCACAATTCTCCATCTTAAGAAACACTCTCTGACTCTCTGTCTCAAATCTGTTGTCCTTCTTCCTGGCCACACCCTGCCAAATTTCTCCAAGAAGCACTTAAGCTTCCTGTCTTCACTGTCCCCCTTCCTTTCACTTCTCTTTTTCTACACTCTGAATTCTGCCCCAGGTTTGCATGGAAGCTTCCCCAGCTTTAATTCTCTGGCCCCACTCACCAACAATTGCCTGATAACCATTCCTTCTTTTCTGGATGTCTCTGTTTAGTTGTCCACTTCTTTGTTAGCATTCATGACCTATACTGACTTTGGAAACCATCTCTTTCAGGGAAAAAATGGAAAATGTCATCTTTGCTCCAAACCAGTCCTTCCACTTGTCTTTCCCTGTCTTGGTGAAGGCCAGCACCATCTGCTCTATCACCTGAGCGTGAGACTCAACTCTGCTAATGAGCCAGTCTAGGCCTTCTCCATTTCTGTTACTGTGTTTTTAATTTCTAGCATTTCCTTTAAGTTCTTTCTTAGACTTTCCATCTCTCTGCTTATATTGGCCATCTGTTCCCGCATGTTGCCTACCTTCTTTTCCACTACAGCCTTTAATGTATTTATTTCAAATTCCCCATATGATAATTACAAAATCTGTGTCATATCTGAGTTTGATTCTAATGTTGGCTTTTTTTCTGCATACTCTGTTTTTTTTACTTGCCTTTTGGCATCCTTTGCAATTTTTGTTGTTGTTGTTGCTGTTGAAAGCTGGACATGTTATGTTGAGTAATAGGAACTGAGGGATACAGGTCTATATTGGGAGGATTAAGGTTAATCCGGCTAGGAACTGGGCTATGTTTAATGTTTATTTTGGGTGTTGGTGATCAGATTTCTCTAGTGTCCTTATTTGTGTCCTCTATGTTGGCTTTGAGGCTTCTCTACTTACTGCTCCTGGAACAGGGTGTGGGTCTTATTCCTCTTGCAGCTGTGATCCCCTGCTATTACTTTGCAGCCTGTCCTGTGCTGGCAAAGTGTGGGGAAGGGGGACATTCCACAATCTTCTGATCAATCTCAGTCTTTCAGGGAGCCTGAGTCTTAAGGCTTCTGGCCTTTGTGTGTGTTTCTGTTCCTCCTCTAATGGTATAGCATCCCCCATCCTCTACCAATCTCTGGCTGCTCATTTCCTTCCTCATCTAGTGCCTTGAAGCCCTGTTCCTCCATGACTATGACATTGTTTTTCCCCCTTAAGTGAGATAGAGAGGTAGGGCTGAGAGGAGCTGGAGTGGGAAAAATCTCTTTTCCTCCAGATGAGAAGAGGTTTCAGAATTCTACACAAGTGAAGTCTCTTCCCTTGGGGACTAGGCTTTTGTTTTGGGGACAGCTGTGAGACATTTATAGTGGTTACTCTTCCCTTCCTCCACCAGGTCCTTGCTATGAACCCCTGGTGGGCTAAAAAATGTCCTGAAAGGGAACACTCAGGAAGAAAGTCTGCCCCACAAACGTGTAGACCCCTGAGAATTTCTTCCACACTCAGCTTCTAGCAGTTCACCAAAATTACCCTTTAGGTGTTTCTACCAGCTTATGGCTCCTGCAGCTTCTGCTCCAAGTTAAAAGATCTTGTTTGTTTCATCTTTGGGGATGGGCCTATCTTCCCTTGCTTCAGAGAGGCAGTTTGCCTTGCTACCTTCGTTCTGTGATAGGTCCAGGAAAAGTTGCTGATTTTCAGTTTGTCCAGCTTTGTCTTGTTTTAAGGATAGGAGTGATGGCTTGTATGGTCCTTAGATGTCAGAGCTGAGATCTACAACTGCCTCAACTTCTAGTCCTTCATCTTCCAAAAGTCCTAGTACATCTATTTACAAAATATCTCTAAAACATCCTGAGCTCAGGGGATAGTGACTTCTTGTCTGCATCATGGCAGTGGTCTCTGGACCAATCTCTTTATCTCCAGTAATGTACTTGTTCAGTGGATCCTTTAGGTCTCAGGACAGTCCTTCCTATTGACTTTGGATAGTCCAGCCTCCTTGGTATACATACAGCATTCTCCTGCCCTCCCTTGTCTTCTAGTCCTTTATAAGTTAGTAGAAAAGGCTAAGGGTGTAGGGTCTGGAGACAATGAAGTGAGAGCATTTGATAAGAACTTTAAAATCTTTCTTCTAATTTCCTTTGCTTTAATTAAATGATCTCATCTGTTTAAACCAGAACTTGTTTAAAGAACTAAGAAAAAAGATAAAAAGACATCATAATCAGGTAGAACAAATTTTAATATATGGTCTTTCTACTTATTGATATGAAATACATGTTTCTTTGTGGTCACACTGACATATCCATGATATTTTGTATAGCATAGAGGAAGGGATGAGATTGAAATGTCTTTTATTTAGGCTACCACAGTAATAAGGTTCTGAGGGCTATGATGTGACACACATCATGCCTGAATGTACATGAGGATGGACATGGCTAAGCCGAGGGCCCGCGGCATAAGCATTTGACCTGTTTGCGACCTTAGTCGCTCTTAATTCACTTCCCAAGACCAAATGAAGTGATAACTGTAATGAGTCAATAGTCCAGAATTTAGCTGCCCCTGGAGACATTAATTAGCATCCTATGGGTGAAGTCTAAATTAGATGGCAGTCAGGTATGTGCCCAGGATTTGTCATTACTGTGGGCAGATGTGCACAGCTAATGGCTGGCAGTGGGGATTGCTGCAGGGGGAATTCCTTGATAAAAATGAGTTACAATGAGACAAGGGATTATCCAGAAGGGTGCTTTTCCACAGACTACACTTTTATTGGTGAAGGCAATCACAGGAAAAAAAAAATCAAGCCATTAAAAAAGAGAGCCCCATAATGTATTTACTTAGTGTCATCCGGGCAGCACATGACTGTATGCATACATATGAAATAATTTCTCTTAGTCTGAGTAAACTAAAGGAAATACTATTATTTTTCCCCCAAATAAATATAGATGGGAGGCTGGCATATTAAGGCAATGTAGGAACCTAATGTACCAGGGCAGGGGGACTACTTGTAAAAGAGTTAAATCTTTCTGCATGGAAGCCAAATGGCCCATGATCTCATTACAACTCAGAGAGCTTGCAAGCACTGCTCCCAAATCACAAAGAAAAATAAGTGCACAAGTGACCTGTGTATTAGCATCTCTGCAAATCTCAGCCAAGAGCTTAGATTTATATACACTTTACACACCCCTGAGGAAATACCCATTTTATGCCATTGATAGGCCAGATGTATTTTCCTCTATGAAGTGTGATCAGAATGTAATTATAAGAAAATACACTGTGTATTCAAAAACAAATAAATAGTATTCTTTAAAACTCCTTGGTAATTTAGAATGGGCAGCAATATGAAATTAGAGGAGTTGTATGGAAGGGTTATTATTGTGTGATTGGGCCTGTGTGGTTGGTTATATTTGCTACAGTGCTCTGATTTAGTTCTATAGCCATCGAGCTGAATAAAAAATTTCACATGTCCCCCAAAACTTTTTCTCTGAATCTGATTACTAATGTGATAAAATGTCTCACATTAGATAGTGTTATTCCTTGAAAATGCCAATGTGGATTTGAGTCTTTTTTTCATTCCTGAACCAATTTTATATGGAAGGAAAAAAAAATGAAGATGGCTCTGGGGGAAAAATACACACATTTCTAATAGAACTTGCTAGAGCAATCACACAGACTGCTATTATTCTACTGCATCTGTGCATTTTACTGTAACAAAGTGATTAATATGCTTCAAAATTTGAACTTATGGACTTAACTATTTTAATCTCATATCATCAAAATACACAAAAACCTGACACATCTAATTTCTGTGTAATCCCAAGTAGTAAAAAATTATATGTGTATTTATAATGCTTAGGCATTTGAATGGATAGTGTGACATAAGCGTGGACAATTATATACAGGAACATGAATAAAACATGCTCAAATGCATAAACAAGGCAGACACCAGCCAAAAGAATTGTATATGTGCATGATGAATTAGGATGGAAGTTTATCCTTTAGTCTTTCTAGACTTTGGATCACAATATTTTATATAAGACTGAATACTTTATGGGAAATATCTGGGAAAAGGTGTAATTTATAACCTATATACTGTAAGGATTTTAATTCTTAGTTTTATATGAACCAAAAAGATGAGAAAAATATTGCTGGTGTTTCTAAACCTTTCTGAAGAGGTCTGAAGACCTTTAATGAATTTAAAGACAGGATTAATAAGTATTGCTTCTGAATTGAAGGCATTAGGAATCAACTTTACAAAGTAGAGTAGTCCTACAAGTGGATCCAGGTGCCATTTGGAACTATTGATGGGTTCCAAGAAAACAATAATCCATAGACTTGCTTTGGTGTTTGTCAGAAACTTACAAGTGTGAAGACTATCTAGGGAAAAGGATGTTTGTGGGTGCCCGTTAAGGATTGAAATAGGACACTTGGCCATTCAAAAAATCTGATGCTCCACCAGTTGAGATTAGGGAGTCCCTGACCCTTCCCTTTGAATCTAGGTGTATTTGTGATGGCTTTGGCCTGTAGAATGCTGTGAAGTGATGACACTGGATTCTGATTCTCAATCAGAAAAGGCCATGCTGCATCCACTCTGTCCTCTTGGGATGCTCATTCTGGAATAAGCCAGCCACCCTTCAAGAAGTCCCATGGCCATGAGACTGCCAGGCTGGAGATAGGTGCTCTGGTTGACAGGCAACATCAACTGCCAGCCTGTGATGACATCCAGTTGCATATTTAGATGGTTGCACCTTAAGTCTTTGCAAAGACCCAGGCATTAAGGAACCCACACAAGCCCTACTTCCTTTTCCTTATTCAAATTTCTGACCCATAGAATCATGAGAATAGGGTCAGTGCCCATAGTTCAGTGGGGGCGCCAGACATATACGCTGGGGCTGGTGGGTTCAAGCCCGGCCGGGGTCTGCTAGACAACAATGACAAGTACAATAGGAAAATGGCTGAGCATTGTGGCAGGCGCCTGTAGTCCCAGCTGCTTGGGAAGCTGAGGCAGGAAAATTGCTTGAGCCCACGAGTTTGAAGTTGCTGTGGGCTGTGGTGTCATGGCATTCTACCAAGGGAGACATAGGGAGACTTCGTCTCAAAAAAAAAAAAAAATCACGAGAATAATAAAGTTGTTATGTTACCACTAAATTTTGGTGTGTTTGGTTTATAGCAGTAGTAACTGGCACAAACCATTTTTTCCCAACATGTTTTTAATAATTATCACTTAGGGCTGGGTGCAGGGACTCACGCCTGTAATCCTAGCTCTTTGGGAGGACAAGGTGAGAGGATTGCTTGAGTTTAGGAGTTTGAGACCAGCCTGAGCAACAGCGAGACCCTGTCTCTACTAAAGGTAGAAAAATTAGCAGGGTGTTGTGGTGGGAGCCTGTAGTCTCAGACACTTGGGAGGCTGAGGCAAGGGGATTGATTGAGCCCTAAGAGTTTGAAGTTGCTGTGAGTTAGGCTGATGCCACAGCCCTCTAGCCTGAGCAGCAGAAGTGCCTGTCTCAAAAAAAAAAAAAAAAAAAAAAGAAAGAAAAAACATCACTTGGGAAACACGCTAAAAGCAGATTCCCACATTTTACCCGTGGACATTTTGACTTAATAATCTGAGAGTGGGGGTGAGGTTGGAGAAATCTGTTCTTAACAAACAGTACAGAAAGTTAACTATACTAAAATGATTCCAAGATGTTGTACGGTTTGTTGGCCAATTTTGATACATGAATTTTTCATGACAAACATATTTCTTTGATTACTTGGAATGGGCCCATAGGCCCATATTTTACAATTGTGCAACATGCCACTTAAGGGGATAGCTGTCTTTCTAGTCCCACTTATGAAAAAGCAGCAAACGAGACAAGACTTTCTCATTCAGTACTAAGTCAGAGTAGTGACAAGGAGGCCAGGGAGGTTTGCAGGAGGCAGAGAATTTGGGGCAAGAGGTGGGCCTGGAATGAGGCTTTTGACACCAACAGGAAGATGTCACAGGTGGCAGAGGGCAGCAGGAGGAAGGAGAATGGATGGAGAGACCACTGGCCAAAACTGTGGGAGCAGGACAGATGCTGGGTAGGACCCCTCAGACAAAGCCAGGAGGCATCTTCCCTCCTGAGTTCCCAGATCCCATCGTAGCCCCAGGGCCCCTTTCTTGCATTTATGTATTATGACTCCTGCTACCTCTAACAACAGCAAGAACAATGCACACCATCTTTCTGTGCCCACATTGTCCCCATTACCTTCCTAGTTCCAGAGTTGTGGCTTACTCCTCTCTGCATCTCATGTGAGCATGGTGCCTGGACACAGTTGGCATGTCCATGACTGTTTGTGGAATGGTAACAAGAGAAAATATTAAGAGATGATATTTACGGGGCACTTACTGGGTGCCAGACTATGCATGAGGTGCTTTTTAACAGATTCTTCTATTATATTTAGTGCTAACACAGTAAATCTATCAAGTGTAAGATCATTATCTCTGTTTTATTGAATGGGGAATGAGGCAGATTTGTGATTTGCCCAAAGTCATGCAGATGGTGAATGGTGGTCCCCGCAATCTGACCCAGGCAGGTGGAACTTCAGAACTTGATGCAATGAATTAATAAATCTGGAAAAGAGAAGGCACAGTCTGTCACTGTGGACCCTGCTATCTACTTCCTCTGCTGGGGACACCCACCCTTGCTTAGCTCATACCTACTCATCCTTCCCTGAATTTTCCTTGTGGGGATGTAGGCATGACAGGGCCTGTGTTGTACTTTCCCCCAGCCCTCTTTCTGCACCCTGAAGTTGAAATTTCTGGTTTAATACCTTTTCTTCTATCGAGACTGTACGCATCAGAAGGGAAGCTCCAGTCTGGCTTATTACCTCACCATGGTCCCCCCAGATAACAGCACAGCAGCTGCACGTTGTTGTTGATGACTATCCTGGATGCAGTTTGGTGCACACCGCATACTAACAGTGTGGTGCGTGGGCTGATGCACGCAGTGTTAGATGCTGGGGCTACAGAAATGAGGAAGCCAAGCTCTCTATTTTCAGAGAGCTCCAAGTTTAACTGGGAGACTGACAAAGAAACAAACAGTTGTACAGTCTCTGAGTAGGAGCTGAGGTGGGAAAATTGTCAGAAAATGCAGGAAGATAAGGAGATCCACGAGCTGTACTACTTGCAGAATGAGCATGAGTCAGTCAGGGGAATGTGGGGAACAGAGGGAGCAGCATAAGTGCAATGGTGTGACAGAGCAAGGCACTCTGTGCAATGGCACATGGATTAGTGATGCTGGAGGCAACGGCACATGGGGCCGTCACGGGAAATAGAGTTGCCAGTAGTGATGGGGACAAGCCAGGAAGGGCTTGGTCAGGTGTGATTAGATTTGAACTCCATCCTAAGGAAATGGGGGAGTCCTTGGATATAATTCATTCAATCAACATTAAGAATAACTTCTTAGGAAGAAACTTGAGTCGTGTGTGTGGGTGTTTTGAGAGGTCACCTCTGACATTTGTTAGGGGGGGCAGGAATTATGGTAAGTGTGCTGCAATGCATGGAACAATTGTATACAACATGCCATCAGAGCCCCAGGAAAAAAACACTGCCCCAAAACACTGACGAGAAGCTTGGAAGACAGACTACCTCCCAATATTTTCAGGGTGCAAGCAGGGAAGAATTTTATATTTTTACCAAATTTTATTGGTAAGGGAAGGAAATATTTTCTCTTGATCTTTAAGCACCAAACATACTTACAAGCAACAATTTATTTAAGGGCTGATTCCACAAAATCCTAAAAGAATAGCGTTTTAACTTTAGGATTTGAATCAAGGATATTTTAATCTTTTTAGCTCCTCATAGAGTCTATTAATTTGTTTACATGGTCATTCATTTAGTCAACAAATATTTATTGCATGCTGTTTGAGGCTTATGGGATATAGCATGAATAAGACAGGCCAGGACCCTATTCTCATGCAAGAGGGGATATATAGCCCCAAGATTCCAAAGGGGAATAAAACATGAGAAAGATGATTTGATGCTTTTTTTTTTTGCAGGCAAGAATTATTTATGAGAGATCTCTGAAGATATAACGAGGGCCACATTTCTTCATAACTAGACAAGCTCCTATCCCCCAGGGTGTGTGCACTGTCTGTGCCTTGCAAGAGAGGTAGATGTAGACAGTGTCATTAAAGCCAACAGCTAACACACACCCAGGACTGTTTGGGGACTAAGAGTATTGAGGATTTATTTCAAACTGGGAGAACGGAAGAGTTGGCACCTAATAGGTACTCTTGTCAGTACAGTAATATTGACTGTCATAGATACTCACTGACATCAGTGGTTAAAAAGACATTGCAATTGACCTAACTAGTTGCAAGCAAGTAAGGCAAAACTCAAAAACTGTCAAGAATCCTATAAGAATTAGTTTCGTGTTCAGCTCATTTCCCCAGACCTTTTTGTTGGGGGCAGCCAAGTAGGAAGAAGAAATATATGTAGGATAGAAAGAGGATGCTAATTGTTGTTGTAACATCAGCATTATTATTTTATGTATTTTTTGTGTGAGGTACTTCGGACGATGATATTAATTTGATGGACCAGAAGAAAGAGAGCTAAGATAGTTTCCTTTCCACTACCTTGATATAATTGAATGAGAGACCAAGAGAAATAATCTTACTTATACCTAAAGCCAAACATAATAAAAAAAGGGGTAAAGAGATGCCCCGGGTAAATACAGTGAACCACAGGTCATCACACAGAGGGCTTGCTGCTGTGGCAGGATAACTTACAGAGTTAAAGCCATGTTTTGCTTTTCCTGTGCATAAAGGGGAGTGGTCACTGCTCTGATAAAGTCTGGCCCGGAAGAGAACTGTTCTTTCTGTCTCAGGTGGCAGCCAAACTTGTTGCTGTGATTATAGCAAGGAGGTGGGGAGGGTAAAAAGACAGGTAGAAGAAAGAACTGGAGAAAGAAGAGATCCTCCCAGATTGGCAAGGTCTTGGAGTGGCTGATTCCTGTGCTCAGTTCTCTCCAGTGGGCCCAGGGGCAGCTTGGACTCAGAGGGGAAGGCAATATGAAGGCTGGACTCCTAAGCACAGGATTTGCTAGATAAGACCAAGTTCTGTTGTCTATTTCCGCTGTCCAGGGCCACTGGGGTCAGTGTCCCTCTATGGACAAAAGAGCCTGGGCCAAAAAGAGCCAGCTGTGATCATGTGAATGGGGGACTGGGGGCTTGTCTCTGCTTTCTATCACATGAGCTATTCCAGGTTTCTGTAAGATTCTAGAAGGTGTTAAGAATTGTGCAGGGTCTGGGAGCTAAGCTTACTGCAAGCAGATAAGTTAACTTATCACTGTTCCATGAATTTGGCAGATATGAGACTCTCTTGAGCCAGAGATGAAGGGCAGTTTATTAAGGAAATACTAGAAACCAGATCATCCCCAGTTTGCACTGATTCTCTGAGCCCCAGTGCCCATAGGGTGATGCAAAGAGGGCCAGGTAACACCTGTACCTGCAATGGGTTGCATCACAGGAGGGGAGCCCTGAGCTGAGGAAACCCCAATCTTATATAACAGGCAGCAAGCATGCTTGCCCTTTACTCTGCAGCAGACACAATCTCTACCTTCCAAGGCTGTTTGCTGTAGAAATATCTTTACAAAGTTGGTCTTTGCAGGCACAGGGAAGTCAGTGCCTCTGCTTACAAGATGGGTAAAAACACGAAAGACCCATGGAGAATTGTCTCCCAACTGAGGGAACATTCAGTACTGACTGAGATTGAAATTCTGCTATGGAATAGGGACCTGGAATCAGATTTAATTTATTTGGTTCAAAGAGAATAAAGAAATATGACATTTCTTAAAAGCAGAGTCTGTGGAACATTTTTTATACATAATTCATCTGCTTTCTCTCACTCAAGAGCATGGATTTTGGAGTCAGACAGATTTTAGTTCAAATACTATTCACTGCTTCCTCAGCAAGTCATTTAACACTTCAGCCTCTGTCTGCCTACCTGGGGCGTGGGAATAATAATTTCTGCCTCAAAGATGGTATAAGGAATTAGTGAGGTGATGTCTGGCAAGAGTTTGGTTATTGCCTGGCACAGAGTGTGTGCCAAATATTTAGAATTACACCACCAATAATTACACCACTGCTTTCAATAAGCACACAATGTAAAAACAATAAAAGTATGTGAGAAACAGGCCAATTGAACATGGAAAAGGGAGAAGGCTTATCTTTCTTTCTTTCTTTCTTTTTTTTTTTGAGACAGAGTCTCACTATGTCACCCTTGGTGGAGCACTGTGGCGTCACTGCTCACAGCAACCTCAAACTCTTGGGTTTAAGCAATTCTCTTGCCTCAGCCTCCCAAATAGCTGGGACTACAAGTGCCCACCACAATGCCTGGCTATTTTTTGGTTGTAGTTGGCGTTGTTTTAGCTGGCCTGGGGCCGGTTCGAACCTGCTAGCCTTGGTGCATGTGGTCGGCACCATAAACACTGTGCTACGGGCGCCGAGCTGAGAAGGCTTATTTTTCAAGTGTTTTGTTTTATCTCTAAGGTTCCTGTTCTTTTGAATTTGAAGGCTTTTTGATTGACCCGCTTAGGTTAGGAAAAAAATTCAAATTATATGTCCCATGACTTTCTTGAGTTGATATATGATGTAGAAACATTATTACTTTACAGAGAAAATCAGGACTACAAGACAGGAAGGACTGAAAATCCAGGTTGACGCAAAGGCATACAACTAGAACAAGAGACCCAGTCTGTTGGCCAGTGAGCCCATTATGGAAGGGCTGTCCCCAACCTGGGCATACAGGCAGGCCCTGAATGCATTAGTGTGCTGAAATAGCGATACCTTCAGCCCACAGGTGCCTGGAGAGGGGTCTGAGTCAGCTGGAGGTGCCTGCCTGAGCCAATCACCTCTTACTGAGAACAGCTATACTGTCATGGAGATGTATTATTTTCTACACGTGCCATGATGAAAAAAGGGTTAGAAAGCAATGACTTATGGATTGAGTACTTTAGTTCTACAATGAACAGGATTGTCTATGGTAGAGGGAAGTGATAGGATAAAGTTATTAAAAGGCTCAAACTAAATTCAAGATTTGTCATGTTCAAGCAGGGACAGGA
Organism: Arctocebus calabarensis; assembly: GCA_963573935.1. Classification (NCBI taxonomy): domain Eukaryota; kingdom Metazoa; phylum Chordata; class Mammalia; order Primates; family Lorisidae; genus Arctocebus; species Arctocebus calabarensis. Next base: position 17,062 of record CAUYON010023747.1, read on the forward strand.
GAGGAGAATAATCAGGTTGCCATAGATTTGCCTGGTTAGAGCACATCATGAATGGAGTTGTACCATGTAGGAGATCCTATGTGGGGAGTGAGCTCTCAGGTCATATGGATCCTGGAATTTGGAGGTGAAAATTTTACTCTAGCTAGTGGGATTGGGGGCTGGGATGTGTCTCCAGGGGAGATACTGCCATTGGGCTACAAAGCAGATACCCATTTATCTGGGAAATAGGGTACCAATGCCAGAAGGAACCTGGAAACCAGAATAAAGTCCCACCAGTGCCCATGCTAATGGTTGAGAGCAGGAGGGTGAATTAGGACCCAAGTGTACAGCAGGGCCAGATTTCAAAATAAAGGCTCCAGTGGATTTAGGTTTGATTGTTACAAAGGAAGCCAGGCACAAATCCAAGCAGACCACAAAACCGTACTCTCTGTAGGGCTGTTGGGGCTGTATAGAATACACCAGCCACCACATAAGTAGACTTTGTTCTTTGCTGAAGTTTGTCCAGGACTACAGGACAGGAAGGACTGAAAATCCAGGTTCAAGAAACAGTTAGGGAAGTGGTTCTCAATTTTCCTAATGCCGCAGCCCTTTAATACAGTTCCTGTGGGTTGTGACCCACAGGTTGAGAACCGCTGATTTTGGGTCTGTTCTGCCACATCACATTGCAGAATTTTTTTTTTTAATTGAGTGGTTAAGTAATAAGCTCAGATAATCATGCTCAGCCCTTGTAGCAGATTTGAATCATTTATTAATGCAGGGACATTAATCTATTCTATTAAAATACAGGATAATTACCCAGATGATGTGTGAAGCTCTTTCTAAATTTCTTTTCTTTATTTAGTCCAACAGAAGAACTAACATATGGTGCCTTTGCCATGGATACATGTGGACAAGGTCAGAAAGGAAGAAAGCAAAAACTGATTGTTACATGCATGTGGTTTTAAGAATCGATCAGTTGATAAGTACTCTACTGACTTCTTCTATGGCAGTGGCCATAGCTCAGTGGGTAGGGTGCGGGCCACACACACTTAGGCTGGCAGGTTCAGGCCTGGACCAGCTAAAACAACAATGACAACTGCAACAAAAACATAGCTGGGCATTGTAGCAGGCGCCTGTAGTCCCAGCTACTTGGGAAGCTGAGGCAAAAGAATCACTTAAGTTCAAGAGTTTGTGGTTGCTGTGTGCTGTGATGCCACGGTACTATACAAAGGGCAACCGCTTGAGACGCTGTCTAAAAAAAAAAAAAAAAAAAAAAAAGACTACTTCTATGACTGAGACTAGATGCTGGGAGTATAGGGACAAAAGACATACTGTGGGCACTAGCCCTGAAGGATATGTAATCTGGCAGGGGAAGGCAGGCTGACAGGATAGGTGAGAACTTGGGAACCGATAGGGGGGAGACTCTGTAGTGCTGAGGGGCTTGGCAATGCCAAGCACATGCTGGGGAAGGCAGGCAGCTGTGAGGACAATAGCTTACACCTCAGATTTGCATCTTCAGTTTGAGAAGAGAGGGATTCGTTAAAAAGCAAAGAGTTCAGTCATGGTAAGAGGCAGATGTGCACTTCATTCTTTAGAGAAACAGCAATAGTGACACCAAAAAGAAGGCAAACCGTTGGTTAACAGAGCTTTGATGCCATTTGAGGGAGAAAGTCAGAATGATAAATTTAAGATCCATGCTAAGAATTTGTAATGTTTCTTACCCTTTAAATTTTCTTTTCTTTTCTTTTTTTAAAGATTCTTCCTTTGCAGTGATTATCAACATGCTTTGGGGAGGGAAATGCATTTCAAGAGATTTGGGGCTGGTGGCCAGTTACTAACAGGAATTCTAATAGTAAGTGTTTGCTGTTGGCTGTGCTGGACTTTCTTCTGTCAGTTCCCAAACTCTGCCTCACACTTTTGTGTACGCTGGTGACAATTTGAGGGAGAGTAGAAAGGAAAAGGGAGCTGCATCTCACACTGGAGTGCATATGGGCTAGAGAGAAGAGAGTAAGGAGGAAAGATGCATGACAGAGATGGAGAGAACCGCGCTGAAGGCAGGAAATCCAAGCGAAACGGAATTCTGGTGAGAGTACTGAGATACTGGGGTGATGGGAATTCAGGCTTGAGCACTTGTAAAGTTGAGGCTGAGGCTTTTCCACCATCCTTGTCCCTAGCACCAGAAACTTCTATGGGGACATCCAGGCAACTGCATTTGGGTGATATTTTTTATTCCAGGTTTTAAAACTTTTTATTTGCATTATTAAAAAAATTGTGCATTCTAATAATTAAAATCATTTGAACAAAAAAGTGGCACTCTGATTAAATTTTATTTTACAGCCTGCAAGAAACCCTGGTCTAGCTTAGTTTTAACTCTAGATTTCACTGTTGTCCCACCTCGATTCTTTCTTCACCAACATGCAAGTTCTTTTCCTTCTCTGCCAGCCAGACAGGCAGATGGTAGAGGCAGGCGTGGCTTTCGTTGTCAGTAGTTCTGGATACTTTGAATCGAAAGGGGCAGCACAGTCATTTAAACTTGATCCAACCTCTTTGCATCTTACAAAGTTAAACAGCTAAAAGAAGGCACTGCTTGTGGAATGTACAGTGCATATTCGTGGCACTCGCCTCCTTACGCCTCGCCTGCTTGCTTCTCCTGTTCGATCATTTCTTTGGAATGCAGTGGATTTTTCCCTTGCATTCCCATCTTCTTCAATTTTGACTTATCAAATTTCTCAATCTCAGCCACATCAGGTTTATTAGACATGGTCTTGGAGGAAGCAGAGTGAATTGCCAGAGCTAGAAGAATCCGATCTGTGCAGTGGCGACCGCTGAATTGCATTTGTGTTTTAAATGCCTCTGTGTTATTATTTGGAGCAGCAATGGAGGGACAGGAGGTTCTGTAGAAACTATCTAACTCCACTCCCACCCTTAAGGGTCGAAAGCCACAAGGCATTGAGGAGGTGCTACAGAGGGATGGCCGGCCAGCTGACCTTCTGTCAATGTGACCTACAGTGGGGCAAAAAAAGGAAGCCTGTCCTTGTGGCTTACTGTCCTAAATACCTCTGGTTTCCACAGAGAACAGTGGCCATCCTGGGCCATTTGCCTCCAGCGAAGGCATCAATTGTCAATGTGTGCATTACAAGTTCAAAGAAGTGGGTAAGAGGAGCCACTAAAGTCTCTTGAAGGAGATTTGGCTTCAGTTTGATCTTAAAGGGTGAGAAGGCTCTGACGAGGCCAATGGTTCTCAACCTTCCTAATGTGGCAAACCTTTAATACAGTCCAAAGGGGTCGTGACTCACAGGTTGAGAACTGCTGGACTAGGCAAAAAGGAGAAATAATTGAATGACAAATACTCAGAATGGATTCTGAGTATTTCCCATGTGCCAGACCTGTGCTGTTTTACACACAGTGGTTTGTGTAATCCCTGCAAAACTTATTTACCAACCATGCAAACGGAGATCTACAGAGATGAAGTCCACTCTCTGTTGGGCAGTGGGGCTCTGTTTCATCTCTAAGAACCTCTGATGCCCACAATTTTTTATTTTTTTTATTTTTATTTTTTAGAGACAGAGTCTCACTTTATCACCCTCGGTAGAGTGCTGTGGCATCACAGCTCACAGCAACCTCCAACTCCTGGGCTTAGGCGAGTCGCTTGCCTCAGCCTCCTGAGTAGCTGGGACTGCAGGCACCTGTCACAACAACAAAATCTTTTTGTTGTTGTTGCAGTTTGGCCAGGGCTGGGTTTGAACCCGCTATCCTCGGTATATGGGGCCTGCACCCTACTCACTGAGCCACAGGCGCCGCCCCACAAATGCTTTTAGTTACACACCCTGGTCTCTGTAGACCAGACTTTGTGGTTTTAAACTGAGCACAATACTGCTCTCCTGAAGGGTAGTTTGAAAAGTGGGGGAGGGAAGGTTGAGGTTGTCAAATGAATTGAGAGTTCTCCTGTCATTTATAGGAGGGACTAGGGGTGCAGTCCCTACTAAGCATACTTGACCCAAATGCAGGTAGTAGAGAAACACAGCAGGGCAGGAGCACCAGTGTAGCAGGTGAGCTGATGGGAAGTGGGAGCCGCCTGGGGAGGGCAGTTTGTTTGCTTCTCTAACTTTCCAAGCCCTTCCCTCTCCTGCCTCTCTTTGGGTAGCTCCTTCTTGTCCTTTAGGTTTGAGGGTAAATGACCTCCTCAAGCAAGTCATTTCCAACCACTGCCCAGATTATTTCAACATCCTTGTTTTAGTTATTCATTGCTGTGTAACAGAATTTTCCCCAAACTCAGCAGGTTAAAGCAGCAAGATTTGCTGTCTCACACTTCCGGTGTGGCAGGAATCTGGGATCTGGTGGTCCTTCCTGTCTGGTCATCTCTCCTGAGGTGGCATCCAAGTTGTCAGCTGTGGCTGCATTCATCTGGGCCTGGAGGGTCCACTCACAAGGCTGTTCATCTAGCTTTTGGCGGGTCTCAGTTCCTTGGTGGCTATCTGTCACATGGGCCTCTCCACAGGCTGCCTGAGTGTCCTGATGATAGGGCACTTGGCTTCTCCCCCAGAGTGAGGCAGAGCATAATAGAGTGACTAATCTGTTGCAAACGTCTATCTCTCTGTTTTTGTGCCAATACTATGCTGTTTTGATCACTATCTATTTATAGTAGATTCTCAGATCTGGTAGTGTGATTCCTCCTGCTTTGTTTTTATTTCTGAGTAATGTCTTGGCTATTTGAGGTTTTTTCTGATTCCATATAAAACGAAGTATTAGTTTTTCGAGATCTTTAAAATATGACAATGTCTCTTAATCCTCCCTTTACACGCCTGTCTCTCTGGTCTGCATTGTCAGTTTAATATTATCATTGTTGTATATATCTCTTTTAATTCACTATTTAGTTCTGTCTACCTTGCTTATTAATCTATTTGCTGAATTTTTATTTCAATTTTTACCTTTTTGTTTTAGAAATTCAATTTGATCATTTCATTTGAATCGTGTTGGTCATTCCTTATACTTTCTTTGTATCTCATTTTGTAAACTTTTTTAAACATATGGACATAATTATTTTAAATTATGTCTAGTAATTTCAATAACTGAAGATTGTACAAGTTTGATTCTGCCTTCAGAGTTTGCACCACACTTTATACATGCTGCCTTGTTTCTTTGTGTAGTTTATGCATTTGACTGAGCTTCTTACTTGCTTTGTAACTACAACTTTTGGAATTTTTAGGCATGGGTTGCAGTTGTTTTTCTTCAGATAAAGGAGAAGAGCAACCCAGTTTCTATATAGCCCATAATTATTTTCAATAAAATTCCCTATTTGAACTTTTTTTGGATTATATAGGTAGCATGAATTTCAACCTCCAACTCACATGAGGTCTAGGTGCTGGTTATTAATTCCCAGAGAACATTTTCAACCCTCACTCAGCAACAAAGGTGAATTTTTATCCATGCTTTGCTCTTGTACATTGATGCTTGCTTAGTTTCCTTCACATTCACAATAGGATTCTTTAGGGTTCTACATTTATATGCAGAACTCTGTCAGACTCCTTGCCTTGTAGAGGGAAGGTTTTATTTATCTTTACTCTCCGGTGTCCTCTTTCACCATGATGGACTAATTCAGTATCATTTGGTTTCACCAGAAACCCCAGGGCACAAACCAAGACTGGTGCTAATTTATCTATTATATTTTCTACATTCCTCTCTATTGGCCTCTACATATTCCTTCTTTTATGACATCTCTGCAAAACATTAAAAGCAAGTGTTGTTTATAGTTCAGGTAAAATGCATTTTATTGTTCCTATCAGAAGTGTTGGCCAGAATATGTAGTCTTTTTGCCATTCTGCCAAAGCCTTTGTAGAGTCTTTGCCACTCTGCCAAAGCCTTACAACTACTGTCCTGTTGACACATAAGCTCTGAAGTGGAGAGTCTTAAATGGTAAAGTAGCAAAGATTAGCATGCACATACTGACAAATCTGAGACACAAATAGAGCAATTTCAGTTTTATTCTGTATACAGGCTCAGATCTGCATTAGTAGAATTTTGCAATTTGTCCTAAATCCAGTCTCTACTTTTCACCACATAGGTTCCCTTATTCTGGTCACTTTCTCCTTTGCTAAACCTGGAATTATGGAACTGAAATGATAGCTTCCTTCTGAGAGGCTAGTTTCAGTATTTTAAGTTAATAACACACTTCTTCTTTTGCTTGTTCTTTTGTTTCATATCTTCACTCTGGCTCAGGGTTCATTCTCCACACTTTGATTGGTCACCTACTGTGTGTTAGGCACTGTTCTGACTCCTTAATAGAATCATAGATCATCACAGAAATTCCGATGGGAGCCTTCTAGAAATGGTAGCTCATTCCTATTAGAGCAAGACAATTTTACCTTGAATGTATGCATATATGTGACTATTATATCAATTCCAGTACGACTCAAAGTATGGTCCACAAAGGAACAGTTGTGAACTGAATGAGAACCTTTGAGGGTAGATACTCACAGTAAATACCCTGTATTTTAACAAGGTCTCCAAGTGATAATTAAACTAATAAATTTGAGAGCTACCATACCATCACACTAATATTTGATCTCTGATTTATTTAATAATAAAGTCTGAGTTACACTGACCCAGATTCCTGATTCTAAAAGAGACCACTACATTTTTCCAAGCCACCCAAAGAAGAACTAGAGTCAGCATGTAGACTTTCATGATCCAGAAGGAATGACTGTGATGAGATTGTGGATGCCATTAGGTATAAAACATAACATTCTAAATATAATGTATGTTTTCTGTTTTTTATAAACTATCTGTGACAACTCTGCTGGCAGATTCTCCCTGTTTCTGGACTTGCCATTTGGGCAAACATAGTTAAGTTCCATTAGTGAATGCAAATTCCAACCAATCTGCTCACCTTGTGGCTGCAAAGGAGACATAGAGGAGAGGTTCACCCAGCGTGTAGGTCAGCTCACTGCACCTCAGAGAGAGGAGATGAGATGAGAAACAGACAGCATGCCTGGAATGACCCTGGAAGCCACAAAAACTAAGGAAAGAGGAAGAGAAGTGAATTGAACTCAGAAGCTCAGTTGGGCTGATAACTCTCAGATATGGTTAGAAATACCCACACACAACAGTTTGTTTCATCATGCCCAGGCCCAAAATCTCACTGGAAGAAAAATAAAATGACATGGTAAAAAGGAAATTTTAGCTTAGGAAAGAAATGAACTAGTCAAACCAAAATTTAGTTTCAGCTCTTCTTCACCAGAACTGTTAGGAAGGAAACCTACACATACTTGAAAGGAAAGAATACCCTTGTCCTAATAATTTAATCAGTTTTTTTTTCTAATGGCCATATGTGCCACATCTTTGTGACATATGGATATGTGCTTGACATGCTGAAACAATGGAGCACCTTCTCTAAGTCATCTCAGGAAGAATCTGCACCCACAGATAAAGCATCAAAGACATTCCTGGATGGATGCTTCCACATTAGTTATGTGCACAACTAAAATAAGAACAGAGAGAATTTGGCTTTTGAGCTGATATGTAACCAAAATGATTAAAACAAAATTAAGAGTCAATGTTATATTATAAAATCTTAGGAAACCAACACACTAGGCACGTTTGGAGGTGGGAAAAAACCTCTTTCTGGATACCTTTTGGGGAAGGAAGGAATTACTTAGCTTGCAATGCAACCTGGAAGCTTGATAGATTCTCCTTGACATTTCCAAAAGGAAATGGTGCTTCTACTTTGTTGTCACATTCAAATAGCATCATTAAACTTGTGGCAGAATAGAAATCATTGCTGTTTTCCATGTTTCATCTTTGACACAGAACCAGATACAAGCACACATTTCTTTTCCTAACTTAGTCCTGAAACTTGTATTTCCAAGAAAACGGTAAAGGATTACTCAGGTTTCAGTAGTAAATAAAAGTCTAGCATCATAAGTAATTGCCAATTCAGATCATTTTAAAGAAGAAATTAAGATAAAGAAGGAAAAAGAAGGGAGTCCTTATGTACTTATGGTAGTTAGAATAATGGGACCCTCCCCGCCCACACACACCCAAGATGTCTACATGTTAATCCCTTGGATCTATGGGTATTGTATGTTGGCTGTAGGACATGACATAGGATAAAGGGTAATTAAGAGTACAGATGGAATTAAATTTGCTAATCAATTGACTTTAGAATTATGCTGGATTACCTGGGTGGGCCCAAAGTAATCACAAGAGTCCTTAGAAGTGGGAAAAGAAGATGTGAGTGCAGAAGAGAGAACCAGATAAATGACAGCATGGGAAGTATTTGGCCCCAACATTGCTGGCTTTGAAAATGGAGGGAGAGGTCATGAGCCAATAAGGATAGACAGCCTCTAGAAACTGGAAAAGGCAAGGAAACAGATCCTCCACTAGAGTCTCAGAAAGGAATGCACCTTGCTGATACTTTAACCTTAGTCCAGGGGATTTGTGCTGGAATCTGATTTACAGCACCCTAAGATAATATAATTAAGTTGTATGAAGCCACTCAGTTTATAATAATTTGTGACACTAGTGATAAAAAATTAATACACCGCCTCTCAAACACAATCCTTCCCTCCTGTCTAGAGATTACAATTCTAATTTCTACCACAACAGAATGGTTTTGCTTGGTTTTTGAACTTTTGCTAAATGAATTGACATTGTATATATTCTTTTGTGTCTGAATTCCTTTTTATTCCTTTTTGTAACTGCACATGATATACATTTTTTATGTATTCTACTGTTGATGGACAAATTTGAAGCTATTACAAATAATAATGCCATAACATACTTGTACATATGTTTTTGTGCAGTGTATCCACATTTCTATTTATACATACCTAGAATGCAATGGCTGGAAGGTAGGGTAAGCACAAATTGAGTGGGTCATGCCTAAGGTTTTTTCAAAACACTACCATAAAGCAGGGTATGAGTCAGCAGGTATAGTTGTTGCATATCAGCTGTACTTGACATTGTTAGAATCTCATTTTCTTTGTGGTGGTTATTATAATTTTGCCACTTTAGGAGGTGTGTGGTAATAGCTCATTATGTTTTAAACTTGTGTTTCTCTAATTACTAATGGGAGTCATATCACAGGCATTTGCCTTTTTAGTGAAATATCTATTCCCACTCACTTGCTCTTTTTTATTTGTATGTCTTTATTTTTCATATTGATTTATAGGAAGTTCTTAATTATCATCTGGATATGAGTCTTTTGTTGGTTACATGTATTGACAATATCTTCTCCTACTCTCTGGCTTGCATTTTTCTATTCTTTACAGTATCTTTGAATAAACACAAGTTCTTCTTCTTTTTTTTTTTTTTTTGAGACAGAGTCTCATTACATCACCCTCAGTAGAGTGCTATGGCGTCACAGCTCACAGCAACCTCAACCTCTTGGGCTTAAGTGATTCTCTTGCCTCAGCCTCCCAAGTAGCTGGGACTATAGGCACTTGCCATAGCTATTTTTTTGTTGCAGTTATCATTGTTGTTTTAGCTGGCCTGGGTCAGGTTTGAACCTGTCAGCCTTGGTGTATGTGGCTGGCACCGTAACCACTGTGCTACGAGCACTGAGCCATCAAGTTCTTAATTTTACCCAATCTATTAGTCTTTTCCTAAATAGTGCTTTTTGTATCCTGTTCCATAAATCCTTTCCCACCCAAAAGTCATGAAGATATTCTACATAATGTCCTAGAAATGCTTTTGCTTTGGCTTTCATATTTAGACCCACAACCACATAAACATGATTTTATTATGAGATATGCAATTAACATTGCACTGTTATCAGAAAAAGGGCCTTCTTTCCCTATTGTATCAAAGTGCTGCTCTTGACACAAATCCAGCATCCATAAATGCATAGTTCTGCTTTTGGATTGTCTTAGTCCTGTCACATGCCAATACCACACTGCTTTAATAGCTGTAGCTTTATATAACAATATGGATTGCTATACAATAGGTAAATTGGTCCCACAGCTTCTGCTTTAAGATTACCAGGGGTATTCTTGGCATTTCACTTTTCCATTTAAATATTAGAATCGGATTGTCCATATCCACAAGATAAATTTGGTAGGATTTTTTTTAACATTTCCTTGACTCTATAGATAAGTTTACAAAGCATTAAAATCTTAAACACTTCTATTTATTCATAGCATCTTTAATTTTTGTCAATAATATTTTATAGTGTTTGTATAGTAGTCAAGCAAATATTTTTCTAACTTTATAAAAGTGAGTTTAATATTTTGCTGTTATAATGATACATTTTAATCTAATTTTATAAATTCTTAACTCATAAAAATACCTATTGATGCCTTAATTAATGTTGTATGAAAAAGTCTTGGTAAATTTATTTTTTAATTCTAATAATGTATATGTAAACATTTTTGAGTTTTCTATTAACACAATTGCATTGCCTAAAAATGAGAGCAGTATTTCTCCATATAAATTTTGTACTTTTTATTTCTGTATCTTGCTGGAGGGATCTCCTATACAATGTTGAATATAAATGATGACAGCCAGTCTCCTTTTCACATTCTTATTTCATAAAGAAAGCATTGAAAATGCTTTTCTTACACACAATACATACTACATATATTTTTTAGATAGTCTATATCATATTGAGATAGTATACACCTGTTTATTTTGCAATGAGAGTTCAGTATAATGGTTATTGAATTGTATCAAATACGTTTTCTATACTTATTAAGAAAATCATATGACTTTTCTCTGATAACCTATTAATGTGGCAGATAACATTGATAAGCAAAGGATTCATACTTTTATCTCAAGGGTAAATGTAACATAAAACACTATACACGAAGGGTACAATATCACTAAGCCAACCGCTAAAATAATAAACTAAAAGGAACAGTTAATAAATCAAGAAAAGATAGAAAATTGAATCATAAAATACATAATACAAAATATCTAAATCAAAAGCTGATAGAGGAAAACATAAATAGGCAAAATAAGAATTATTACCAAAATTTTCAACTGCTTTTATCAATAATTCATACAAATAGTCAAAAAAATTCAGTAAATATAAGTAAAAATGGAACAAAACAACATAAATCTATCAATTTGACCTAGCTGACCTTTATATAACAGTCACCTAACACATCCTTTTAAAACCACAAGGAATATTACTTAAAAAATTAGGTATAGAGGGAAACAACTTTGAAATAAAAAGCCCATATATGGAAAAACCAACAGGCAACATCATACTTGATAGTAAAAGACTGAAAGACTTTCCTTTTAGTTCAAGATCCAGAAAGGATGCTTGCTATTATAACTTCTCATCAGCATAGTACTGTAAATTCTAGACAGAGCAATTACTCAAAAAACAATCATAATAAAAAAAATCCATATTGGAAAGAAAGAAATAAAGTTACTTCTCTTTCATGAACAATATAATATTATATGCAGAAAATGTTAAGTGTGGGTTCAGTAGCTCCCACCTTTAACACCAGCACATTGAGAGGCTGAGGCAAAAGGATCACTTGAGGCCAGGAATTTGAGAACAGCCAAGGCAACACAGCATGACTCCTTCTTTAAAAAAAATTAAAAATTATCTGGGTATTATAGTACACAAAATTCATATAAAACCTCAATGACAGTGATTAACCAAATAATCTTGAAAAAGAAGAACAAAGTTAGAGATATCATAATTTCTGATTTTCAAAACCTATTATTAAGGTATAATAATCAACACAGTGTGACATTAACATAAGACAATCATGTAGACCAATGGAATAGAATAGACATCCCAGAATCAACCATTGCAGATAAGGTCAAATGATTTTTGACAAAAATATCAAGACCATTCCTTAGGAAAAAGACAATCTCTTCAATATTTGGTGCTGGGAAACCTGGATATCCACATGCAAAAAAATGAAGTAGGGCTCATTTCATATCCCAAAGTGTTCAACTCAAAATGGATCAATTAAGACCTAACACTATAACACTCTTAGAAGAAAACATAAGAGAAAGTCTTCATGACTTTGGATTTGGCTGGATAGCATAGGCAAAATGAAAGTGAAAATAGACGCATTGGACTATATCAAAATTAAAATCTTCTGTGCATCAAAGAACACAATGAACAGATTGCAAATGCAACCTATGGAATAGGACAGAATATGTGAAAACTATGTGTTTAATAAGAAAATAATATGCAGACTAGATTTAAAAAAAACCTACAAGGCAAAAGCAAAAATAGTCCAATTTAAAAATAGGCAAAGGATTTGAATAAATAGTTCTTCAAAGATGATATACAAATGACCAACAAACACATGAAAAGATGCTCAACATGATTAATGATTAGAGAGATGCAAATCAAAACCACAATGAGATATCATCTTGCATCCATTAAGATGGCTACTATCAGGGGGAGGAGCCAAGATGGCAGTCTGTAGCCAGCTTTCTGCAGACGCTCCTGTCCAGAAGGAGAGTTAAAGGACAGAAATTTAGTGAGAAAGCCAACGGTTTGGAGCTGAGCCAAGAGACAAGGTCGAGGAACGCACATC